>JAODUE010018216.1:2500-24801 GCA_027564755.1 Amblyopsis hoosieri
AGGTAGACAATCTGTGTATGTAACCGGCGTTTGTTATAAAGATCCCTAATACCAAAGCACTCATGCATTACATGGGCTTGCATCCACAAGACGGACGGACGGTTAGTTGCATTTTTTTTGAGAGGTGCGCGTCACCCTACGTCACCCAATAATAGGTGGCTACGGCGTAGAATCCACATAGGTGCGACGCAGGGTCTTAAGCTTCTTGAGGTGCAGTGCAACACAACATGCACTTCTTGTTCTTGACCCTTGGTGGAAAACAGTCATTCAGTACAGCTTGGTTGACTGTCACATAGGTCAACAGGACACGCCTGGTGAGTGGCGACTATGCTGTAGTTAAATGTCCCGCAGCAATATGATGGAGAGGCACAGGAAGGTCACCCCTCAGGCTAATTGGGACCCCTGTCTCTTTCATTGGAGCAAAAAGGCTCTCACCTCTGTGCTTTGACACCTTCACAAGGAGACAGGTGACTTTGAGGTGAGGTGCCCCCCACCCAAGTTGAGAGGAAGGGGGATTTGGGGATGGGAGTGATGGTGACCCTTTAGGTCAGCGGTGGCGTCGTGACTTCCATTTGTCTGTGCGTGCGTGTGTGTGTGCGTGCGCGTGTGTTTAATGTGTACATGTGTTATTATGCTGTCTGCCACGGGCGCGGTCTGCATTTGTGCATGTGCACATTGAATCCTAATGTGTGCATCCTGTCATTTGGAGGTGTCACCAGGATGTGATAAAAAAACAAAGACAAATTTGAGCAGCTATGCCTTTCAACACCATTACCAGCCAACTGAAACAGTTAGCATGAAGGCTTCTAGAACAGGAGAATGAGCAGACAGATTCCATAGCATTTGGTCGGTGTTCATTTCAAGCCCTGGGTGTGACTCTATATCCACGCACGCACCCGACTAACTGACGCCTGAGTTCACCCATGCAGGACTGAGTTCCCGAAAACACCAGAGGCTGAGAGTCAGGTGGCAACGATGAAAACATATCTGAACAATATATAATTGTTCCCCAAACAACACATTACACAGACAGCTACTGTGCATCTAGGATCTGGACAGACAGTCTGGCAGACCGATGAATAGATGCATAGTACTGTAACATAGACTGATAGAAAGATACTGTACAAAATGCATACAGTACTTACAGCATTTACTTGTGAACATTATACTGTATGCTCAAATATACAGTAAAACGTGAATATACACAATTTACAACTCTGGCGTAACTCACTACACAGTAGCCCCACCGGAAAAAAGGGTAATTCTTCCAAAGTCTTCTCGTGGGTTTGCACATTATAACTCATCAGATCTCACAAAGAGGATGTTGAGGGTATTTGTTTAAATATGGACCTTGTGACGTTATGGGCAAATGAAAGGCCAAAGTCAACAGGGCCCTCAAGAAGAATTTTACACAGGGGATCAATGGTGAACCTTGCCTTTTAAATGAACCTCGGTATAGAACCAAGCAGTAGATATCTGATCCAAGATAAGAACGGAACTACTGTATATTCTGTTGTTTGGAAGGAAGGTGGTCACATGCTCAGAACAACCATTAGAAACCGTCAGAACTCAGAAGGACTTAATGTTGTAATTTGCCAAATGACTACTTACAGATGCATTAGAAATAAGTAAATAAAAAATAAATATAAATAAATGTAGTATACTAAACCGATTAGGTCCAAAATTTCATTTCTGTCTTGCTCAAGGACACCTCGGCACTTGGTGAGGAGGCAACAGGATTATAAACTATGATAATTAGGTAAACAAAATGCATGCAATAATATTATGTAATTTGTTTCTAAATGATTACATTGTATACAAATATAAACAATAGCAATGTACTGTTGTTTAACAAACAAAATGTCAGCCGCTGGATTGTCTGATTAAGGGCCCAGGATATTAAAGTAAAGATGTTTCAAAGCAAATTCCCTATTGTAGATGTGGACATAGCTTAGCTCAGATGTGAAACGTCTGTCTTTAAAACACATTATGTCTGGCTTGTTCCAAGACAAGTGGGACTTACCTGGTGGTCTCTGGGGGGAAGGGGGGGGGGGGGGGGGTTGATAAATGCTGAATGAAAGACAGTGGGAAGGGGTTGAGATAGTGTGTGTGTGTGTGTGTGTGTGTGTGTGTGTGTAGGCCATACTGTATATGTGTTTGTGTGTCATTATTAGATGTATTACAGTATCTCTTGTGCATTCACATATACTGTACATGAGTTGCTGTAGGTCAGCATGTGTCTGCATAGAAAGCCCACACATGTGTACGTTTATGAGGACATGTTGGGGGTCTTATTCCCTTCAGGCGTCCTCACAAAGCACAGTAATCCTTCGCCTTTAGCACATGCACCTCCTACAACCAGTCTCCATGCTTTCAAACAGACACACACATACATATACAGTATATAGATATAAGTGGAGACAGGACTTAAAGCTATTCCTCCCCCATGGCGCACGCCCATGCGCACACACACACGCGCGCGCACACGCACATGCACACGCTCACACACAGCTGAGCTTCAGTGTCCCGTCCATACAAGGTGTCATCTATTACCCCTTAAAGTTCAAAGTCCTGCAGAACAATGAGACACAATTAGGAGCTTATAGAGGAAATCTGGGCATGTCACTGCATGATTGACACAAACCCTTTGAGTGTGTGTTTGTGTGTGCGTGTGAGTTTTATCTACATATTTCTGTCTCATTGCCTTGTGTGTTATTTTTCCTTCATTGTGTTTCCTATCTTTATTTCTTTCTCTTCTTCTTTGTAGCTCAGCGTCTCTCTATGATCTCATTGGTTGTTTGCATCACCATCTTTCTCTTCGCTGGGAAGAGCCAGCAGGCCAGCACTGACCAGAGATAATGGATCTAAAGGAATGCTGGAGAGGTCCGAGCAGACCTCGACATCATGGCTCTCATTGAGCAGTGGTTCTCCTTTTGCCGTGTTTTGGTTGTTGTGTTCATGCTTTGAACAAAGCTATTTGAGACGGTGTAAACACGCTCACGCACGTACATGCACGCACGCACGCACACACACACACACACACACACACACATGCACGCACACACACACACGCACACACACACAGACAGAATCCTCAGGCCCTCCACCCCATTTAACATATTGCCATCGTGTCCCCTCTGTCCCAGTCATTGTCTCAGTCCAGTGTAACAAGAGAGCAGTCTAGACTGGCTGGCTACTACCCCTAATCCTCAGAAACATCCAGCTGAATCAATCTGACACCGGAGAACTGCAGCAGTCCCGCTGGTAGCAGTCCGCCGTTACAACCGCTCATTGATTAGGCCAACAGCATTGGGCAGAACTAATATTAGAATGTGCCCAGCACGCAGGATCTGATGTAATGGTTCCATTTATGCTTTAACTCTTATGCATATTTACACAACTACACTGTGTGGAGCTGCCACCACTAAATGCTTGCATATGCATATTAACGTAACTCATGCATCACAGTCAGACATATCTAAATCAGTACTGTAATGTTTTAGATGCTCAGCGTAGCCTAGTTACTGATGTACAGTAGATCCTTTCAGATGTTAAATATTATTTTTTTCTCATAATAGAACAAATGATATTTTATAGGCTATAATGCTGAAAAGCCATGCATAGAATAGAATAGAAGAGTATCACATCATGTTTATATATCAAAGCATTTATGCAATTACATTAGAATGAGGACGGGTATATGGAGAGCCAGGTGACTGGTGTGTCAAGAGCATGTGGACAAGATCCTCTTTATGTCGATGTCGTGGAACATCCTAGAACATGAGATGGAGAGATGAAGGGTGCGGTGGCACATCTACTCTCTACCTCTCTCTGTAGGATCATGTCTCAACATATTATGTGCTGAAGATGATGAGTCTGCAACTCTTTGCTTTCTTTCTTAAATCTGAAGTACACTTTAAAATAAGTGTGTTTATTTGACGACTCTCAGGCATAAGTGGGGTTTAAACAGATCTGATGAGAAATTCCATTCAAGTTCTACCCCAACATGCACATGGTGCAGAGACCAATGTGAATCTAAGTAGAGGAGTTCTACAGGGCCATGCAATACTGGTTTCAACCACAAGGGTAATTATCCACACAAGTCAAGGATTAGTAGTGCGCCTTTAGCAACATTTAGCAGTGTCATTTTGTATCAAAAATGACGTGAGAAAACCCCGCCCCCCTCCGCCCAGAGCTAGCACATTACCCATCAATCCAATTTCACAGCTGCAAACCGTAAAGAGACGCACATTTCTTGACATTCCAAGATGTTCCTTTTTTCACTGGAGGACTCACTGAATAAAGGCTCCTCTAGCCAACCGCTAAACACGCTGTCACATTTTGTCATGTTGAATAAAAGCATCAGGGAACAAATATTGTGGTGGATCCCCAGACCGCAGCACAATCCCTCTTCTCCAAGTGGAGCTTTTAGCCGCCAAACCAGAGGAACAATGCACCTGACAATGACAAACCACAGCTGCATCAATCACAGCAGCCATGGATTCCAGATGTCACCTGGCCAGTCCTCAACTCTCCCGGGAGAGCAGCAGAAAATAACAACAGTATACAGCAACAGCTCATCTACCGACAAAACAACATAAATCAGGATCAGGTCTCATGGACCACCACGGCCAACCTCCATGCGAGCCAGACCCCCAGATTTATGTCCATGCGTCGTTTATTTATCGCCTAGTGCTCCGTCCAAATGTAAACACGCAGGCAGAGACTGTGCCTTGTTTTAATGAGAGGGAGGGGTGGTAATTGACGTAACTGATGGTGTCTGATGAAACGGGTCTGTCTGCAAATGGAGGCCGTAGATTTATCACATGACAGGCAGAGTGCGGTTCTGAAATCCACTGAATTCATCACTGCACAGCAATTCATTGTCAAAGTCGGACACATTTAACTGCGTCTGTATAATGTTTCTGATGCGTCTGATTTATTATTTTACAGCAAGCACTTTTTGTTGTTGTGCCTGCCTGGCAGTATTACTATCAGACATAGCACTATTACATTATAATATTGCATTATTAATAATGCATGCTTTGGTCTCTTTCTATATTCAACACATATCAAATAAGCCTCTCTCGCAGGGTTAACAAATTGACACACGCACATTGATTCACTGTGCTACACAATAGTAGTATGCCTTGTTATAAATATACTGTAAATAGCCATTACATTACTGTACAGTAGCCTCTTCAGACTGCAGTATCGTATTGTTACTATACACACAATGGGGTAAGCTATCATTATGAGCTGCTATGAGATGATATCACTGTTTACTGTACACTGAATCATGGTTGACTCAACCTCAACCAATATAAAATACTTGGCAAATGTTTTGTCAATAAAAACCATGGAAAAAAAAGAAGAAGAACAAAAACATATTTGCTTTATTTTGCAACGTGTATTTGTAAATTAAAATAAAGATACACTACGGTGCAAAAACGTTGTGCATAGTGTACTGTATGTACCATAGAAATATTGTAAGTACATATGCTATTTACACTCATAATTGTCCAAATATATTGTAGATTGCATGGCCTGTCCTGATCAGCATAATGATATTTGTGTTCTATAATAAACATGTTGATTCTAACATATGTTGCATAATGTTGCTCTATTACATTACCTCATGATTGTTAATTCTAGAACACCCTCGTCTCTCCTGCCAGACAACCTTCTTAGCATGTTTTAGCACGGGACAGGACAGTTGGTTTTTCATCGCAATAAACTCTGCCAGTGGCAAGCCACCATTCATCTCTATGAGGGCAGATGAAAGCGAGAAGCTGAGGAGTGCAGCCCTACATTTGACCGAGGAGCCCTCCACTCAGATATGGCCTGGATAAGCCTACCTTCTCTGATCTTCTTGCTCCTTCTTTTAGACCCCCATTTGTTTTGGTCACTTCAATCAACGCATGGATGCTATACTAACTAACTAACTAACTAACCAACCAACTAACTAACTAACTAACGAAATAACTAACTAACTAACTAACTAACTAAGAACAGTATGATCTTTCACTCAACTCAAGGAAGGAATGATCCCCCACATCTCTCTCTCTTTCTCTCTCTCTCTCTCTCTCTCTCTCTCTCTCTCTCTCTCTCTCTCTCTCTCACACACACACACACACACACACACACACACACACACAATGATGCCATTAATCTCTTAGAGGTGGAAGTAGGTTTGTGGAGATTGGCATAAATGTACACATACACGCGCATGCGAACGCACACACACACACACCCCCACACACACACACACACACACACACACACACACACATACACAAACTGGACAAACTGTAGCATTAACCTGACATTAATCTCTTTGAGGCGGAAGAGGGTTCACTGAGGTTGATGTACACATGTACACACGCACACACACACACACACACACACGCACACGCGCACACACACACAGGTCCGGGTCAAGTGCTGAATGTGAAACAAACACTCAGGAGAACAAACGCTGAATGGAACTATGGAACTATTCACTGTGTGTATATGTGTGTGTGTGTGTGTGTGTGTGTGTGTGTGTGTGCGTGTGCACGTGTGTGTGTGCACGTCTTATGGGCAACCTATAGAACCCCATACTATAATCAAACAAACCTTCACCTTCACAACCATACAACAAAACTTCCACTCCATTGAACATTTTATTAAACAGTTAAAAACATTTTTATTCAGACAGGCTTTTGGTTAGCTTTTAAATAGTTAATTTAAATATTTAATTATAACATTATATTTAAGGTTTCTATTTATTTTATTTAAAAAATCAATTTATCTGATTGTATTTGTTTAAATATCTCTGCACTTGTATTTTATTTATATTACTATTAATTACTATTTGTGTTTTATTCTCAATGTTGCCTTGCTATGTACCTACCATGTTGGTACTTTTAATGTAAAGCACTTTGCGCTATATAAATAAACATACTTACAGTGTCTTGTATACACATTCAGACAGTAGTGTGTGTGGCTTTTGCTTAGTGCAGTTCCCAGAGATCTCCTGGTGAAGTACTACATTATTTCTGCTCAGGTGGCATACATGTGCATGTAGCTACCATACAGTACATACCACAACACACAAAACCATGCCTCAAATTGTAGGTTTAAATACTTTAAAACTTTCAGAAATGTAATAGCTGAAATTAGCTATAATAAAATGGAGATGTATGGCAAAATAGAAGGAGAGAGTGGGACAAGGAAATGGCAGAGATAAATGGAAAGGCACACTGCTATAAAACTCTGAGAGTGTGTGTGTGTGTGTGTGTGCGCCTGCATACAGTATGTGTCGCTTAACCGTTTCTGCAACCGTGTATGTGTGCTTGTGTGTGTGTGTGTGTGTGTGTGTGTGTGCGTGTGAGCGTGTTCACGAGGCCTCCTCTAATCACACCGTCCCAATTGCATTGGGAAATTGCACTGTTTGTAATTAATGTCCAATTGAAGTTGACATGGCTGCCCCAAATCCCCTGTAAGGTAGCGGATTAGCTCTCACAGCTGGTCCACATTGGCTGTGCCTAGGCAGCCTCTAGTGTTACCTAGTGAAGGTGCATTCCCCTACTCAATGATAGTATTTATGAGATTTGCTTCATCCCTCTCGGGCCTCCACTGGACTCCTGGGGAGGGGGAGGGTGTGTATTCGAGTAGGGGGTTGAGGTTTTAAAGACATACTGTGGTGTGGTCAGCATGGTAATTGGCAACTAAGGCAAAAGACATGCACAAACGTATGCACATACGTGTGGATACACCCGCTTGAGGAAGGAATCTGTGGAATCCCATCCATCCGCAGATCTATTCATGTGACTCTATTAGAGGTTTATTAACAACATATGGCATGTTTGTAGGGAGGGGGTGTTGGTGAAGTGAGTATGTGATGATTTGTGGGTATATGTATCACATCATGCATCCACTAGCCTGATAGCTATTCTGTTTGAGTGTTTGATTACATATTGTGGTGACTATGTGTGTTATGAGGGATGGTCTGTTAACATTACTTGCTCTGTGTGTGCGCGTGCGTGTGTGTGCGTGCGTGCGTGCGTGTGTGTGTGTGTGTGTATGTGTGTGCGCTATGAGAGTTTACTATGGCATTAGGTAGGTAAATATGGTGTCACTACAATGTGTGTGTGTGTGTGTGTGTGTGTGTGTGTGTGTGTGTGTGTGTGTGTGTGTGTGTGTGTGTTTTATAACCCATTTTTCACATAAACTCACAAGATATATGAGAAAGAAAATCGAACATGCTGTAATAAAAAAAGCATATGTTTGTAACAATATTAAAGCTTACATTTATCCTGTGTGTGTGTGTGTGTGTGTGTGTGTGTGTGTGTGTAGGTGTGCGTGTGTGTGTGTAAGACTCTCTGGAGTGATGTTTACTCTTGGTGAATGATTAGCTTCAGGCATAGCGTTGCAGCAAGCTAACAACCCAGCTGTGGATTCAAATCTATCTAAGCCGGAGGTTACTGAATGGTGCTGAGGTCATTGATAACATGGCTGTTGTCAGTGGAGGTGTTATTGATCAATTCTGCCTTTAATCATTCATCAGAAAGGGTAGTGATGACTGTTAGTGGGTCTCTATGCAGCAATGTCAGTGTGTGTTGTGTGTGTGAAAGAGAGAGACAGAGAGCGAGAGAGGGGGAGTGGGAGAGAGAGAGAGAGAGAGAGAGGGGGAGAGAGGGAAAGAGAGAGAGAAAGAGAGAGAGGGTGAGAGAGAGAGGGGGAGAGAGGGAAAGAGAGAGAGGGAGAGAGAGAGCGAGAGAGGGAGAGGGAGAGAGAGGGAAAGAGAGAGGGGAAGAGAGGGAAAGAGAGAGAGGGAGAGAGAGAGAGAGAGAGAGAGAGAGGGGGAGAGAGAGAGTGGGAGAGAGAGAGAGAGTAAACACCTCTGTTTTTTGTAGGGTATGACAATTAATCTGCTTGCCTGTCATGAGCACCAAACCTGCCATTTTCTAAACCAACAATCCTACACTCGTCTCTGTAGACGTAGAGGATGAAGAATACGCTTGCCTCAACCAGGCAGTGGAAAAGTCACGGGATGGATGTGTCCTCAAAAAGACATGCTGGGATATATTGAAATAGTATTCATCTGGTTTAGAACCGTATGCTAAAAGTATCAATAGGAAGAAAAAAAAGAGTTTGGTGCAGAATATATCAGATATCAAAGAGATTTGGTTAATTCAAAGAATAATATATTTTTAATAGATAAACTGTATAACATTGTATAGGGAATAGCCTACTTGGGTTATTTAAGATTTGTAAACAAGAGATACCTTACAACAACCAATTTAAAAAATATTGTTATGCAATTAGTGTAATACAAATCAAACTTTTGTTCAGATGTCCTCACATTTAGAATGACTAATTCAAAGATAGAAAATTATAGGCAGATTCATCATATTTCTGTTTTGCGCTATATTGTTACCTAATATGTCTGTTTAAAGTCCTAATTTTCAGTGTGATTACAACATGTGAAATCAAAGATGGCACGCTACACATACTTATACATTAGTCATATACTATTGCTGTCATCTTCTTGATTTGCTGATTTATTATGTACTGCATGTGTGTGTGTATGTATGTATGTATGTATGTATGTATGTATGTATGTATGCGTGTGTACTGTATCTGTATGTATCTACAGTATGAATGATCTGTACAATATCTTGCATATTTTACCTTTTGTCATTGCAGGTGACTTTCCTATTACTCACCAGGGTACACACACTCTTAGCAGCTCTTGTCCCAGCAGGAAGTGTGGCTGACAGCACGATGTTGTCACGGTACACAGCGTTTACATTAAGGGCTCAGGTTGACAGTCCAGGGGAGGCTGTCTGTCAACCGGCCCCCTGCTTTTCTGCCTCCATCCTCATGAAGGTGTTAACGTCAACCTGACACGTGTCATATGTATCACATATGTGACACGTGAAGCTTTGGTAGCAACGTCCGTGTCTCAAACATACATTGTAAAGACAGAATGTGTACAACTCTATTCTCCTGGGAAGTTTCTGCAGTAGCCATTTGTGTGTGTGTGTGCGTGTGTGTGTGTGTGTGTGTGTGTGTAATAGGCTATATGCCTACTTTAAATATGTATTGGAAAATATACAGTATATGTTTACATATACACTATTCAAATTATATCTGAGTGTAACATTTACCTCAATACATTATGGTATTCTAAATTGAGAATGTCAGAATGACTTGGTACTGTAACAACAAATTATATAAGATAGGATACTGTATAAACAACAGTATCTACTGTAGGTCAATGCTAAGTGAATGGTAGCATGTTTTCTCATGCTAACATTCACTATGAATACACCCCACGATCATCACTGCACTGTAAAATTACAATTGTAGTAGTTGGTCATTCACATAGGCCTACATTGTTTTTCAAAAACATACTTCTAACATGTCTAAGTTGATACACCTGATACAGATGCTATTTTGTCTATTTGGCCAAAAGGGGCAGAGCAAAAATCTCTCATCCATTTTTCATGGTAACTTTATGTAAAATTCTGCTCAGGTATTGCATGCATATATCCAGGGCATCTTGTATTGATACTGGATCTTACACAGTAATAAAGCTTTAAGTTGCATATGCTTGGGTGGGTGGGGATATTGACATGACTTGTGCTGTGCCCTACAACTAACCTGCTGATTGTTGCGTAACCCTACAGATTCCCGGCCTTGACAATGTGTGAAAGGATAGGTCAGTCTTACAGAGGGTGGGAATGTTGTCCTTATCTGATCTACATGTTAACATGAAGGTTACAATCCATTGTCAGCAGCTGTCACTGTTGTCTAAACTATCTTTAAAGAGGGGGCCAGGACATGTCAAATATGAGCCTACAAATAGTCAACAATACAATACAATGCATGTTGCTGCATGGGATCTTTATGTACCTTGATTGATTGATTCGTTATTGCAATGATGTATTCCTGAATAAAAAACAAGTAACGTCACCTTGGCTTCCAAGCATTGCCTCCTGTAAAATAGAATATCTTCTACATAATCAACAAACATTAGTATGAATTCTGGTCTGTTTACTTTAGACACTTTGTACTGTACACTTTTTTTATATGCTCACACACATCATAAGACACTGAAAGGGATCTGGAAGTGTCTTTCTAAATACTTTTGACCATGGATTTACTTTGTATATACATTATATACAGTATAGAGCAACACTACACCACATAATCACAGACCATAACACAGACATATTTCATACATTCGAGTGTATGAAATATGTCCATAAAGACTGCATTTATACAGCACTTTTCTAACTCAAAGTGCTGTTCATGATTGCTTCACAATCACCCATTCACACACCAATACCGGTCAGCCATGCAAGGCACCATCCAACCACCGGGAGCAGTAAAGGGTTAGGTGTCTTGCTCAAGGACTCCTCAATACTTGGTGAGGCAGGAGGCCGGGTTCGAACCAGTGACTTTTTTTATCACCTACCACCCAGCTCTACCCACCTACTATACTGCCACCAAATATCTCATGTACAAGTATGTGCACGAGTCCAAATGTGTACAGTACACTGTGCGAAACATGTATTTTATTACAGATAATATGTCAACATTAAAAACAATAACACCATGAAATAATCTTGTTATTATTATTATTATCGAATATTTGTTATTTAAAAATAAAAATATAATAAAATAATAATTAATAAATTATCTCTTTGTATAAATCCGGCTATCGTGTTACGATCTAAAGCCTCTTATAATCCTCCACCTTCTGCTATCTGATGAATGTGCCTTTAGGAAACAAGAGGCTACAGAGGGAAGGGGAAGAGGATTGAGTGAAGGTAGAAGGGAGGGTGATAAAGCCCCCCCCATCCCATCGTTAGTTAGGAATTTGTTTACATTCTGTCTCGAGCTGTGACCTGAACTGGGCTATGAAGCCCCCTGGTCAACACAGGATTACCCAAGAGCCTCTCCTTATGCAAGGACAAGCCACGCATATGCACAAAAATAAGTGAATGCGTGCGTGCGTGCGCACACACACACACACACACACACACACACACACACACACACACACACACATAAACATACACACACGCCCACACCCCTCAACAGACCCCCCACCAATTTTACACCAGGTAAACCTCACATACTTGTACAACATGCACAGGCTCTCACATACACCAACAGTTCACTTAGCCTCACAGATTACTACCATTACTAATGGAAATTAACCCATTAGATGTTAATGCCCTGTTAATGCCCAGTGAATTGCAGATACGACCAGTGAATGAATCTTGGAGGATATGGCCCATACGTGGCCTATCTCTCTCTACCTCTTTGTCTTCTAAATCCCTGCTCAAACAGCAACAGGTGACCGTTTCCTTATCGGCTCTTACAAATGACCTGATTTAAACTCCAAAGACTTTGGTCAATAGTGCTGAGAAATTTATGATGATTAAGAATTTGGTTGTGTTTGACATTGTATCAAGATGTTTACTCACACAGTTTCACAATGTGTTTTATTAAGGGCCGGGAACCACGCTACGTATTATTCTGTGGACAAGGCTCATTTTGGCAATCTCTTGAAGCGTGCAGGTCCAACACAAAGCATGGTGGCTCAGATTGTTCCTTTAGTAATGTCTCGTGGAGTAATCAATTTAAACTCCTAACCCAAACATTCTGAAATGGGAAGTCACAACCAATTGCCAACTCATAATGACAACTTCCATTTTAAATCATTACCATTTAGCCTTTCAGAATACACAAAGAGGGACTGCAATGTAGAACAACCAGGAGCCAGACAGTATCTCTCCTAAGTAATCTTAGCTTAAGATGCAATCTCTAATTTCTGTTAGCCGTGCGCCAGCTCTCTCCACCTCAGGCTCCATTAGAGGACTTTGTGTTAATCCTGCTGGGATTCTGACGTCCCCTCTTTGTCCGGGCCCTCTGCGGAGCAGATAGAACGGCCCAGGGATGGTATGAGGGCTTGGAGGGAAGCCCAAACACTGCTAAAACAACTGGCCGGGCCTTTTCACTCTTGTTCCTCCCGTGAGCAAAGACAACACTCACATACCTGTTTGATGAATGGGAGTTTCAGCCTAGTTTGCTCTGTAGCGAGAACGCCTTGGAGTGACTCATTCTGTATACAAAGACAAAATAGAAAGAAACCCATGTTAGTGTGGGCATGGCTTAGGCTTCTTAAGTATTAGTTATGTGGTCCACATAATGTCTAATTGATCTGCAGAGTGCTTTATAAAGATGCAGATGTACTGCAATGTCCTGATAACACTCCTTTTTAATCAGCCCTGCTGTTAGAGTTCCTCATCTTCCATTTAGGCTATGTGATTTGGCAATGAATCGAATCTAGTGTTTGTAGTAGCAGGACACTAATCCATTTGTTATTCATTCACAAACAGCATGGTCATGATAAATGACCTCGCTATAGTCCTCTGCAACTTGAACAGTGTGACAGGCTCAAAACAAAATTGCAGTGTTAGTCCTCTTCTATGTCTTCTTTAATGTAGCTAATGAGACACAAGAGCAAATAGTACAGATGAACTGCTGACATGCGGTACAATGGCGTCACTGTGGGAACATGCTATATGCATTATAAACTGTGAGAAAATGCATCTCGATTGACAATAGCAAAGGCGTGTGCTCCACAGACATTGTTGAGTGTTGTTTCACCCAAGTCACTCATGAGGAACTGCACTACTTCTGAGGTCAGAAGGTCCACAAATCCACAACAGTGTCCCTGCACTGGATTGGATGCACTATGGTTTTTGTGTAACAAGGGCAGAGGTTTGACGGACCAAAGTCAAATCCTTCAACAAGAATGTCCTTTTAAGAGCAATGGAGAAACAATGTGATTTTAAAATATAACAACTGACAGACATCTTATCACACAGAAAACAGACCACACACATCTGATCGCATACATGTTATGTTTAATAATTGTTTCCAGTTTAACAATTCTGATCTATAGGCTAGCGATTATTATTATAATGTAGTAGCCTACTTTATATTTTAATTCTAAATTTCAGTATTTTTTATATTTGATTGTAACTTGATACTGCGCTGATTTAAAAACTACTTTTGTTCTAGTTATAGGCCATTTTTTAACTAAACACAAGAATAGATTTAAAAAATAGTCCTGTCCCATACCACATCATCAGTACTTTATCTCATGATGGTAACACATTATTAGTTTATATATGTTTTATAAAGCTAGATGCGGTTACACTTGCTATTTGACAGATTACACCACTCTACAGTAAGTGGCAATCTATCTCATGGGCACACTAATGTCACTACTGTAAATGTGGTATGCCACAACATTTTAAAAAATGGGTTTCAACGGCAGAGAGAACAAAGCCTACAGTGTTCGTCAAAAGTCTTGGGTGCTACTCTGTTTATTGAAGGACACGGCAGTTGTCAGAAAGACAGAGAGTTGCGCTTTGTCAACAAGTAATTCTGCGCAATGAGCTTTATGTTTATTTGGTTGCTACCATGGCTACATCTAAAGAGAGTTGATGTATGGGTCTTTCTGCCTTCTGACAACGCCATTCTCTGTAATGACACATCTAGTGTTTTACCAGCAGTCTGCAGTGTATGAGAACTCCAGTGCGGACCCAAGCTAAGGCAACAATGGCTAAGCAGGGCTTAATGCGAAACTTTGAAGCTCTTTTCTTCTGGAGATTATCTGAAGGAGGAGGAGAAATATAGGATTCCCCTTGAAATGGAACATTCTCTTTTTTTAAGACTGTATAAACAGCAAAGGAGACCAGGAAATATGAAATTAATAACAAATAAACACAGCCATCGTCGACTGTCTCTTTACACTGGGTCTCTGGTCTGACTGGAGTCTGACTTTAAAGCTAAATCATCAAAGCACCCTTGCTACTTTCAGAAAATGATCATCAACTTTCATTTATCACATATGACAATTCTTCCATTTAGCAGCTAGCAATTAGCACCTTTGGCGGTTGGAGGGCTTGGGTTAAGGGAAGTTAAGTTAGGGGATTTCCTTTATCAAATGGGTGCTTTTGAAAATATTTTGGAATAAAACTTAAACTCAATTTAAGGTTAATTTAGGGGTAACTACTGCATTTACATACACTGTACACTAATAATCACATTTTAAATAGATTATGCCTGTAAGTATAATAGTTGGCATGTAATCTACAGGTTAACCTAATCAGTTTGATGACATAATGAAGCATGCTTAAGCATTATTACACCTCTGGTTTCTGTGCTAGCTTTTGAATTTTTTGTGAATGTTTTCCCCAGTGTGTTTTATCTGCACAGGTATCTACTGTGATGTGGCATGATGTTAGGCACCAATGTGTTTGCAATCACTGAAAATATGAAGGAGCTTTTCTCATAAACACTGAAATGGTGAAATGTTCAAACTGTTGTAATGTGATGGCATCCATTGTCTAGCAAGTCAGAATGTTAACTAAATCCCTTTAAAAACAGGATTACTAGCAAAACAGAGCAGTTAATCAAGCTAATGCACTGATATGATTAGTCAGAGCATTGTGTGCATGAGATGGATGGTGTGAGACGAGTACATTAGCTAAATTATCTTACCTATAAATTAATGGACAACATTACAAGCAACCTGCTTGTGTAAGTGCTAAGGTCAAAGCCACAATGCTCAACATGTCTTCCCACTGCTCAGAGCCAAGCTGTATTTCTATTATGTGTGTATTTCTGTGCAGGCACAGGGCTGACGTAAAGCTTTCTGCTCTAATGCTACATCAATGTGTAGAGGCAGAGATGTGCGTCTGACCAGAAAACTCTGATTTGAAGTGCAGACCTTGCTTTGATGTGGGCCTAATATGGCTTGTAAAAAGGGAGATCCTGCACTTTGAAGTGTTGCCTGATGCTCTCCAGAGACAAGCAAGATTGTGTGTGTGTGTGCGTGTGTGTCCCCGTGAATGTGCGGTATGTGTGTGCGTGCGTGTATGTGTGTGTCCGTGCATGTGCGGTATGTGTCCGTGTGTCCATGTGTGTTTATATGTACTGTATGTCAGTGTGTAAACGTGCGCAAGCATATGTGTCCGCGTACGTGCACGCGGGCATGTGTGTGTGTGTGTGTGTGCGCGTGCACGCATGCAAGGGATGCGGCTATATTAGGTATGTGTCTGTCAAACCAGAGTTGTAAAATGTAATGTAAACATTCAGAGAGGTCTGGGGATCAGCATAGAGAGAGAGAGAGAGAGAGAGAGAGAGAGAGAGAGAGAGAGAGAGAGAGAGAGGGGTGTGTGTGGTGTGTGAGCCGCAGAGATAGGATCACAGGCGATTGAGGCTACGTTCCCCTCACCTCTCATGAAGACCTGACAAAGGCTAAGTAGTGTGTGTGTATTGGCTGCCGTCCCTGTGCCACCGTGTGCCTGCTCCCGTGGGAACACACACCACCTCCACGCACGACGCCTCAGAACACTGTAATTATGACTGATGCTAAATCCCCCACTTGTTTTAATAGGATGCGGCTAGCTGTGTCTAGGTAGGTGCGACCTGCTCACAGAAAGCTTTAAATGTGCTATATTGTATTACTAATGTGTAAATCATAAACGATATACAGAATACACTGCACTGAATAAAGTAAGAGATAGTAAGTAAAGAAGTAAGAAATACTGATATTATACAGTGAGGGAGCAAGGCTGGGAGAGACCCAAGTGCGTTATATATTATTATATAATATATATAATAATATGATATATTATATAAGTATATATGAAATATGAAGAGTAACAGAAGAGAAACAAAAAGTAGAAATTTGCCATTTAAACAACATTATTTATTAGATGTCTATATTTGGGTTAACTACTTTTACCTTTATTACAGTTAAAGGGTTGTTTGTCACTGAATAAAAAGTAATATCTTCAAATAATTTACCTAATTATTTAAATATTGTCAATTTAAAAACAAAGACTTAGAGGTTTTTGCATCTGAACTCTTCATATGTAATTAATAATGAAGACAGATGTGATCAATGTATGAGCATAATAATAGCCAATGAAATGAGGACAGGGAGATAAATAGTTCGATAAATAGTGTACCCTTACTACTCACACAATAATGGTGGATTGGGGGCATTGGGGGGGCATAAGGCACTAGTCATGTTCCCCAGATCCCACATGGCTTCACAGGTTCCGGAAGAAGCACGGCTCCCTTCTATTGATGGGATTTCTTCAAGACTGGAGACAAAACAATAATCTTGCTCAGGCATTATCCCTGTGTACTGTACACTGCATATGGAAATACCCTGCCCACAAATAAGAAGTTACTACATCCTACCGGTTCAACGTTTTTCTCCAGAGCTGACGTGGGCGTTGTATTGTTCTGGGATGGGAGTGCAAATGTGAGTGTGTTGCAGTGTGCATATCGCAGCGGTAGTGAGGAGAGGTCACAGGAGGTGCATCTAACTCTTCTACCGATTGTTATGAAAGAACCGCGTGTCCGCATCCATTGGACCACTTTATAACTCTCCTCCGAAAGGCCCTAATGCATTCTCTTTGACCCCGCCGCTGTAAATCAACCATCTGGCCTCAGATCTCTTTTGTGTGTGCGTGTGTGTTTGTGTGTGTGTGTGTGTGTGTGTGTGTGTGTGTGGGTGTTTGCGCGCGCGTGTGCCTGTGTGTGTATGAAAGAGATTATGTGTGTGAGAGAGCGAGAAAGAGAGAGAGAGAGAAAACTAAATGTATATTTTGTAGGGTTATGATTTTATGATTGGTTGTGATTTTAGAAATGAAGCATATGGTACGACTGTAGACTGGTTTGTAAATATGAATTACATTAATAATTATTGACTCCATGTATATCACAGGATAAATGTTTTGCTCAAGACATGACACATGACACGTGGCTGGAATTTAACCTCAAATCTGAAAGGTCCTGTATTAGGCTCACATTAGAATGAGCCCCATAATATCATATTTGATATTCATATAGAACATAATAATAACAAATAGCAACAACAACAAGTAGCTTGCAGGACACGGGATACGTTGATATTGTGTGCACATAGTAAATAACATTGATACTGGTGTTGACACATTACTTTCAATAATGCAGCACTACAGATGAATGATCAATACATCAAAATATAATAGTATCCTATTGCTCTTTGAGTCAACAGACAGAGAAAACACTGCCTCCCTGGATAGCTTCCATCCCTGTGATGGCCAGAACCATTGCTTTCAACATTCCCATGTCACTCTTGACCCCTGACAGCCTTAACTTATTAACATTCCCATGTGGGCTTAAACCCTCTGATCGTTGCTTGCAGCTACATATTTAATGTGTTTTTAATATTACTGCAACAACTAATATGTAAGATAAATATAGGATTTTACTTTGTGTGTGTGTGCGTGTGTGTCCATGTGTGTGTGTGTGTGTGTGTGTGTGTGTGCGCACACATGTGTGTGTGCGGGCATGTGCGTGTCAGTCTGTCTGCCCATCTCTACATGTAGCAAAGTATAATTTATGTGGCTTGCTTCAAACGTCCATCAAGTTGTCTCCATTCCAATAGGGGGCAGTAGCAAGCCTCTGTTCTTCTGCAATGTCAGATTGTGTCACCATTCAGCTGTGTCCGGCAGCACTGACAGGGCACACAGCCAACAACGCAATGGATTATGAAAGAGTGTCCATTCATCACAATTAATCAGAGGGCCAAACCCATTAACTGTCAGGTGAGGGACTAGTTTATCTTCGTAAGAGTGCAAGCAAATGACAGATGCATGACTGCTCAGATGTATCAAACAGCCATGAAGATTTTAACTACTTGGTGTGGGTCAAGGTTGGGGTCAATTAATTTCCAGTTTACAAATATCAAAAACGCAAATCTAAACTTCAATCCCTTCGTGGATATTAACATATTTAACCATAAATAATGTAGCATTGGAATTCTGGAGGTTTTCTTTTAAGTATAGGCTCTCTTATTTGAATACACCCAAAAGTAAACAAAACAAATTATGAAGTACGGTACACAAAGGTAGCATTGACAAATTGTTCATTTGCGTTTTAATATTTGTTTTTATGACATATTGTCACATATACTTCCTGAGTGAGCATTGGAATAAACAAATTATTACAAACTAAAAAGGCTGTGATTAACCTGGAAATCACTGAAGATTTTATTAAAAAAATGTGCTACTTTGTTTAACATTTAAGATTAGTATGAAACATAATAGTGATTATATCATGAAGGAATTCCTTGGCATCTTCACAACTGTAGGTTGCATGTCAATATGCAAAATATGATGTAAATTTTGCGCACTTAAACAGTTGATTTCTCCAATTCTATATTTATCTCTTTTTTCATTCCTTCTTTACATTAAGTGTTTCTTTATAGCTTTCCTTTACACACACACACACACACACACACACACACACACACACACACACTCAACATAATGATTTTGGTTCTATGAATAATGGCCTTGCCAACAGCTGTGTGCCTGTTGCAGATTTGCCAAACAAAACAAGTATAGGGGTTCCTGCAGTCACCTCTGCCCAAACACATACCTAATCCCCCTGCACCAGCCAGATCCCAACATATAACACACAAGACAGTTTAAAAATAGAGAGGACAAAGGTCAAATCTACACAGGGATTACGGGGCCTTATCATTATCACGAAACAGTGGAGCCGAGCTGCAGCCCTGAGAAAGTTCATATCTGTCTGGCAAAGTGCATGAGCATAAAACCTGCTCTGTAGTATGTATGTGTGCAAATGAATGTTTCACTATACATTATATGGGGTGTGTGAGGCAGTGGAATACATATCTAAATACAAATCTAACCCTGTGTGCGAAAATTTATGCTTATTATGCTTATTTGTTTGTGTGTCTGTGTGCAGGCTCACCTGCTGACATTCACGTGCGCTCATCCCACATTCGCCTTATCAATGGGACTCATGTTGTCAATGATACCCAAGAGGCAGAACACTTGAGCTCTGCTGAATAGCACTTCTGGAAGCCATTGAAGTCTTGATGAGGATGGAATCCCATCAGAACAGATACATGTATCACGAATGGCTTGCACATACTCCAAACAGAGGCTGGGGGTCCAGGGGTTGCTCACAAAGGCTGGGACATGCAGGGAGCACTGCAAATCTGACATTTGCTGAACCATCTGGTGAAACACTTCCATATACTTGCGTGTGTATGTAAGGGAAACCATTTGTAATTAGCGATGATGGTGATTATGCTTAAATGCATATATATATATATATATATATAAGAATATATGTAACCTATGCATTCCAATATTATTTGGACTTGACCTTCGAAATAATAACATATTATTGCCTATAACAATCCAAACTGGGAATATTATAAATAAACACTGGGCATGATCTTT
Organism: Amblyopsis hoosieri; assembly: GCA_027564755.1. Classification (NCBI taxonomy): domain Eukaryota; kingdom Metazoa; phylum Chordata; class Actinopteri; order Percopsiformes; family Amblyopsidae; genus Amblyopsis; species Amblyopsis hoosieri. The sequence goes on from JAODUE010018216.1 coordinate 22,858, forward strand.
CACTAATTTGAATATTTACACCAGAGCATTACAAATATTTAAAGATACAGGCCACAACATAGTCTATAAAAAATATAAATGTAAGGTGAACTTGAGATATGTAGTGAAAGGTTGTCCTCCTTGTTTTATCTTCTATTATGCTACCAGTATCTTTTTTGTTTAAGTACAGCTCTATAGCTGCAAAACAACTGTAGGCTACTGTAAATTAGCTAGATAATGTAGTTTAGTTTTTTAATCGACAGTTAAGAGAATGGTGGTCAGCTTCTCAAAGCTAAATATTGAAGGATATGTGTTCTTGTTAGGCACAGCCTTGTAAAAGGCTTTAGACTCACCATTACCAGTTAGCGGATGGTTTATTATCACCTTGTTGAAGCTTAGTGTGTATACATACGCTGTATACAAAGTTATTAAAGACTTGAAAGAAGTTAAGCCCTTTGAAGGAAAAAGGGCGTTCAGAGGCTTGATAAAAATCTCCGTTATTTCAAGGGGAGCTGGGGGCTTGACTTTATTGTTAGCTTTTGGCCACAACAGTGGAGGCAGAGATGCTTTATAAGAAAAACTCCAGTGCTGACCTTTACGTCGCAATCAAAACCAGACTCTTTAATGAGGGCGGGGGAGAAAGTTGTGCGTGTAGATATAAACGCACGAACCAAAGAGCATTTTTAAATGTTTTTAAGGAGTCTTGGCGATCCCGCTGGAAAAAAATAGAAATGTCAGAGATCTATTAACCTGTCGTTAAGGAGTGACTAGGGCTCACTTGGCGGAGAAAATAGAAAATAGAAAAACCGGTTAAATAGATAGTGATAAAATATAAAACAGCTTTTTAGACTATGTAATTGTCTATTTGTATGATTTATTATTTAGAATCAATAGCCTGTAAATAATACAAACTGTAGCCTAATATGCATGCAGGCTATTAACTAAAGGAAATCAACACTATTCAATCGAAATGGCCTACAATGTGATCTTGCTTTCTTTTGTATGATTTCATTAATACTTTTAATTATTTTTAAATGATCATTAGCCTTTCTACTTGTAAGACAGTGATGTCTATATTTGTAAACGAATAGGTCTACGATATTTTAGTAAATGTAGATAAAGGTTATTATAGGCCTAACAAACTTTTTCCTGATAAAACAAACCGTAGTTAAAACATGACCAACGTCTTCGGGGTCGTTGGAAAATAAATTAATTGAGGAATTCAAACAAGCAAATGCATATGTCAACTCGAATTTAAACTAGACCTATTTGACATGTAAATAGTCCTATTAGACTATAAGGTTCGTCAGGGCCATGGCTAAATACAAGCTTGTTTGATAAATAAAATAAAAATAATACGGCCTAATTAAAACAAACAGCGTTGTCGACATAAATAATCGCGATAATCTATTAGGCCTATTATTATTATTATTATTATTATTAATAATAATAATAATAATAATAATAATAATTAGTATTATTATAATTATAATTATAATAAAAGTATAGTATAGCAGCTAGTAGTAATAGTGGTAGTGTAGTACCCTATGCTAATTGAAGATTTAGTAGCCTAATAGTAATAGGCCTATAGGCTATTTGTTGTCGCTATAGGTTGAATTTTTATTTTAAATATTAAATGTTTAAACGAAAAGGTTTTTCGCTGTTATTCGGCCTGTGTTTGATATTTACACTATTAAATAGACTTAGAAAAATATTTGATTGAAGAAATATTTAAAACAAAATGCAATTGCCTATTAAAGTGATGCATTTAATTCAATATATAATTTTTCAATGCAAACTTGTTTTGTAATTTGTAAATTTTTACAAAATAATAAATTAAAATAGAATATTTGAATAAAATAGGATAGGCATAACATTCGATCTGAAAACGTATGCTATAGGTTCATATCTGAATAGCATTGTATGTAAACGAGGCTTAACTAGACTAGTCATCGACATTATATA
>JAODUE010018227.1:0-24798 GCA_027564755.1 Amblyopsis hoosieri
GGGTCTTCGCCCTCTTGTCCCTCCGGAATTCCGATCACCCGTACGTTGTTGCGACGCGAGCGGGCCTCTAGGTCGTCGGTCTTGTCTAACAATTTACGGTTATCGGAAGTAAGTTGAGCCATGCACTTCTCAAGGGAAACTATACGGTCGCTGTAGCCGCTCAGTTCATGCTCGAAGGCGTCCATACGACGACCCTGGTCCTCGGCGGTGGAACGGATACTCTCCAGAGCAGCAGAGAAGGGAGCCAGGGCCGCCTCGACGGCAGGCGCTAAAGCTGATTCGACTGCGGACTTCAGCTGAGCAGTTATGAGCGCCGTGATTTCAGAGATGAGAGTTGTGCGGAGTTCTTGGAGGTCTGCTAGCACGACTGCTCTATCGGCGCCACGACAGTCGGGGTCAGCCATCGCGGATGAAACGTGAGTTGCAATGCGCCTCCTCCTCAAACTATGTGGCATCTGAACAAGAGCGATTGTATATAACCAGATAGAGAGTGCTGATGTGTTGTGAAGATGAATGCAAGTACAAAATAAGTAACTTAAATTAGCGATAGCATGGGAGCCCTTCAATGCGCGTCTACCCACTCCACATGCTAAACCGGAAGTCCCTTATTTCTGTTTCTAACGTAGTCTGAGTGCGCGCTACATGTTGAGAGCTCTGATCCTTAGTGTGATGTTTTATTTGTTTCTAACGTAGTCTGATTGTGTGCTACATGCTGAGAGCTCTGATCCTTGGTGTTAGTTTTATTTCTGCATTGTGTTTTGATTTGGTTCACGATGGTGCTGCCACATGAAAACCTAGTAATTATGATAATTTATGTTAAATAGAAATGTGTTGACTAATCCAAGTTTACACTTCCGTTTAAAAATTGATGAAATTAATTGTTAGGAACATCCCTTAATGCAGACACAGTGTGCAAAGTGCTTGTGCAAACACCAACCACATTGGCCTAACAATAGGGGGGCCCTTTTATGCAAGCGCACATAAAAACAGATCACTGGGCGGGGCGTTGCATTGTTTACATGCAGCCAAGCGCGCTATAAAAGACTTGCGTCAATGTGGTAATAATGAGAGATTCACATATGGGTCAAGTCACCATGGTGACAGGCAATCTGACTGCGATGTGTAAACATGTCGCTGGGCGTGAGAGGGTGAAGTGAGAAAACGTGTTTGTGTACATTGCTGTATGTTTTCTGTGGGTGTCTAGGAAGTCATTTGGCAAAGATGGCATTGCTGTGGTTGAGGTATCTGCACCCTACCATAGTGCAGCATGTCATGTAACAGCAACGCTTCATGCAGATAGCCTACGTTCGCAACACGCCTGCTTGACTGTCCGCCTACCCCCGCATGCATGCATGCGGAGAACGCCTGCTTCTATTGTGAAGACTAAATTTACAACCACTTCCTACATCCTACCTCCATGCAAGCTTACACGTCTAACAGCAAGACCTGGCAAAACAATGGCCAAATGGTGTCAAAGATACATGGTCTGTTCATTGCAAAAGCAGAGCTTACAAACCCAGAATACCCAATACCAAACTATACTAAATATATTTTAAACAAAACACATACACAACTCATACGATGACACATGTTTTGCATTGTTTCTTCCTAAGAAGCAGATCAAATGTGGGCTCACATTAGATCTTAAACAACAATAACCCTCGCACACACACACACACCCACAGAGCACATCTACATGTGTGGCGCAAACATAAGAGCGCTGCTTTGGTGCCGGAAACCCACATTTACTACTCTCTTCCTTCCAGACACACACAAAAATGCACACACTGCCATGTTAACCTGTGACAGATTGCATCCGTCTCTCTCCCTCTCTCTCTCTCTGGATGTGTCCCTCTACGCATCTGTCTCTCTCTCTCTCGCTCTCTCTGGATGTGTCCCTCTACGCATCTGTCTCTCTCTCTCTCTCTGGATGTGTCCCTCTACGCATCTGTCTCTCTCTCTCTCTCTGGATGTGTCCCTCTACGCATCTCTGTCTATCTTTCTCTCTCTCTGGATGTGTCCCTCTACGCATCTGTCTCTCTCTCGCTCTCTGGATGTGTCCCTCTACCCATCTGTGTCTCTCTCTTTCTCTCTCTCTGTAGATGTGTCCCTCTACGCATCTGTCTTGGTTTCTCTCTGGCTGTCTTCCTGTGCATCTGTCTCTCTCTCTGGCTGTCTTCCTGTGCATCTTGTCTCTCTCTCTCTCTCTCTGGCTGTCTTCCTGTGCATCTGTCTCTCTCTCTGGCTGTCTTCCTGTGCATCTCGTCTCTCTCTCTCTCTGGCTGTCTTCCTGTGCATCTCGTCTCTCTCTCTCTCTGGCTGTCTTCCTGTGCATCTGTCTCTCTCTCTCTCTGGCTGTCTTCCTGTGCATCTGTCTCTCTCTCTGGCTGTCTTCCTGTGCATCTTGTCTCTCTCTCTCTCTGGCTGTCTTCCTGTGCATCTGTCTCTCTCTCACTGGCTGTCTTCCAAGTGTGTCTCGGGGCTTGTCGTACCTCTGGGCTGTGGAGGGCAGCAGCGGAGAAGCTGGAAGGAGAGGTTGTCTGTGCGAAGGCACTGGCCCGCCAGGTTGTCCAGGAGCTCCCGGAGGGTCGGGTGCCGCAGCTTGGTGCCGTAAAGGCAGAAGCCTTCGGAGCTCACCTCGATCTGGAAGTTCTTGGTCACTGGACGAGACTTCTCCTGCATGTCCAAATGACAGGGGGGAAAAAGGGGAGTTTGCCACGTGTTAAGGTATATTCATCTATTGCAGATTCACCAAATATCTCCTCTCATTCTGCTAGTTTACACAGCCCTAGCTCCGTAAATAGGAACATTAACAAAATGACGAACAACCCCCCCAGAACAATGCCCTTGGCTTCGCAACACTTTTTAATGTGCGGGGTTGAGGTTTGGTTAAGAAGATCGTTTTGATTTGAGCTGAAGGCTAGCAAGCATTCGAGAATGACCCTGCCTTTAAGGCAAACCAGATTTATTTAGCATATTTCACACTGTTCCAATAAGATGAAAACAAAGAACAAAAAAGGACAACTGTTTAAGAATAATAAACAAAAGACTAGGGCTGGTCCCAAATATTTGATTATCCGTTCGTTGTGTATGTATTAGATTTAAATATTGGGATTTGAGTATTCTTTTTTTCACATTATGCATGCAGTTTTCCCATTAATCCCTATCATCTCCATATAAACCCACATGTTGAAATGTACACTGTGTCATCAACACAATTGATTGCAATTGGCTCCGTTTATAAGAGAGTGAGGCTATTCATTCAACACACACTTATTGGCTAATACAGGAGGTATATACCATTTGACAGCTCTGACTGGCTCAAATGACGTGTCAATCAATCAGTCAGCTGTGTATGCGTGTCTGTGAAATCATTGGCCTATAAATAAATGCCTTAGCCTTTTAAAATGATAAATACAAATATAGCAGTTCCCTAACCACTGACCACAGAGACTGCGAGCTGTTTATATAAGAAGGCATATGTTACAGGACATGACACTTTTTACTGTGGCTGACCTCGGTGAATCCAAACTATGAATAATTGATGTATTGCTGATAGTGTATTATCTATGCATTAGCATGCCAACAATGTCTAAACAATAAACTACTGCCACACGTATGTTAGCAGTTGTGTAGTTCCCCTTTTCAAAAGATGAATGCACGGTTTCCTATGCGAAAAGCTCGCACTGAAGCTCAGCTTCCAGGCGGGATCCAAAATGACATTTAAGGCCTGTTGTCCAATTAACGATCTTCTTGCCATAGACAAAGTGCACCTGAATCTGCCATAGGATTCCAATAGCAGCTTCAATAGGAGTCTATGGGCCATACTTCTATTGGTCTCGTCCGAGAGCAGCCTGCTATGCTGTTCACGGACGCAGATACAGTATGGCTAAATTAGAAAAGGTTTGGAGAAGGTTGCAGATTCTGTACACTCTGTATAAAAGATTAAATGGCACTGTTTGAGTAATTTGAATGCAGCAAACGTCACTGAAAGTATCGTAGCAACAGTTTGAGGAAATGCATCATTCCCTAAACAAGTTAAATGGACTTTCAGTCCACTGTTATGTTTCAACACAGCCATGATGGAGTCTCATTTCCCTTCCTCTTTCTGTGGCATTGTCAAGAGATACAATACAAGCATCTTGGTACTTCTGTGTTGTAATGATGGTGCAGATGAAATCAGGTGTAACGCTTTATGACTGAGGTTGATTGTTCAACCTTTAACAGTCTGTTAAAGGTTGTGTGTGTTTGTGATGCATCCATGTATTCAACAAAATGAGACCGGTGATAAAGCAAGTCATTTCGTTATAAAGACTCCATGCTTGACACTGTGTGGCATCTACTGCAAAAACTGACGAAATGATTGAGAACGCAGAGACTAAAAAGGTATCGTCATATCATATGACTGCTATACAATCTTGCTCAACCATTATTTGGCACAATTGGGCACATGGGTAATGTATGTCTAGTCCACACATAGACTGCTATTTTTTTTTAAATGTGCAGCTTTTTTTAAGCCTTTCATCCACATGCAAACATTGCATACAAAACACTAAATAGTTTTTGCAAAACTTCTAGTGTGAAGGTGTTTTAAAACTATGTAGTAGTTGTCAGGAAAAAATAGTTTTAATGAAGTAGTTAGTTTTAAAATGTATCCGTGTATGTGTGGACTAGGCCAGCGGTTTTCAAACGTGGGTCGGGACCCACAGGTAGGTCACTGAGTGGGAGTGAGTGGATCACGAAAATTGCAAGCGGCCATTGAATGAATGAAGAATATCAATGAAAGACTTCCGTGCTTTACCATCATTCCACTCATTGGTCATGAAAAGGCTGTGGCAAAATAGCCTACTTGTTACTGATTGGATGAAATCCTATTTAGCCTCGTGCACAGTAGATTCTGGAGCACTCTTCTCAAAATATTTGGCACACACACACACACACAGCTAAAATGGATAGGTTTTAGAAAATTACTTATTACGGGTACTTGATGTTTGGTGGGTCTCCAAACAGATCTGTCCTCTCTAGATGAGTCCTGGCACAAAATTGTTTTGAACCCCTGGACTTGGCAATAGTATTTGGTAAATTCCAAATACCATCACTTCCAACAAAACTCAGTAGAGAAAATGCAAGAATTGAGTGGTGCGGACCTCATTGCAGACCACGGTGATGATTATGTACTGGTAGTCAGTGCAGCTCCAACGCAGGATGTAGGTGCCCTCCTTATTGCCTTCCTGCCTCAGCTTATGGACAGCAAATTCCGTACTAGGGAGAAAAGAAAGAAACCATATACCATAGATTTTTTTTTTTTTTTTTTTTACACACAGAATACGTCGCACCGGAAATGGTCATAGATGGGTAAAACACAGCAGGCAAAATGGCAATTCTTGAAGTCTGGCGATTTATTTTTTATACTTATTTTAGAAGTGTTTTGCAGTTTGCCACCCCAGATAATACTATTATTGTTTTCCAGTTTTCGGGATTTAAAGCCAAGAATGTAAGATATTTCACGAAAACATGTATGATGCTGAAGGTTCGTTGCTAAGCAACTATGTTACATTATGACTGTCAATCCATTGTAAAGTATAAACAGGCCACTTGATACTACATCCTCTTGCCGCTGCTACCGTTGACCCTTCTATGATGATTTCCGGTGCGACAAACACGGAAATGTGAGAAGGGTAATATTCAGCCGTTGTTTTATGCACGTTGTGAAGCAGAGTCCTGCACCTGGTCTGTGATTCACGGGTGAACTGCCAAGTTTGATGTAACGGCTGGAAAAATATCATTATTTTATTTAGACCCATTTTATTTACACCTTTCACAATCATTGTAATATAAACTCCTTTCGCCTCTTAAATGTACTGTTAACATTTTATTAGCAGGGCTCATGCCAACAAAACATAGAATATGCTTTTGCAGACACAGGCTGTTCAAAAAAAAGCCTAGTCCAAGGATTTTTGGAGTAAATGTATTGCATGTGACGAATGAAGACCCATAGACGTATCAGTAGAGGGTCCAATGAGTTTCAGATATGTCAAACGCATTCCAGACATCAGACATTAGCTTCTCCCCCATTTTACCAGATGGGGCCATGGCAGCCGTTGTCAATGTTTTGCACCACTGAAGCCGGGGCCACATCCTTGCATAGAAAGTGATGGGCATCCACAGTCAGACGAAAATAGCCGTCCACCAGCGCCACAAAAGACAGAGCCTCCTCCCTGGAAGTAAGACGCAACTCCTGGAAAAAGGTAAATAGATTAATCTCAGATTAATCTCCTTGACTATAATACTCACAATATGAAAACAGATAAGATTGTTCCAGTTGGTTTTAAGCAACTTTGATTTGAAAGTTATCAAGTAAAGAACCTATTACTTATCTAGACATCTACTTTACAACCATAGACAGTTAAACGTCTACTCTACACTGTAAGGATGTCACGATACCATAAATGTAGTAGTCGAGACAAATACCAGTGAAATTCCACCGTCCTTGACTACAGGGTAACATCAGATTATTATCAACACTAAATATTGAATTTACTTAAAAAGGTAGTGGGTCTGTACCAACCACAGGGTGACGGAGGGAAAAGACAGGCAACACATTGCATGTGATGTGTAAATATGCACCAATGTGCTTTTGTGTGTTTTTTTTCCCTATTGCCTGATTGAAGTGTTGCGCAACTTCTGCTAAAATCACTGTAGTTCCTCTTGAATGAAGAGTTATTATGGTGATCGGAGGCAGAACTGCTCACGTATATACTGATATGAAAATGCCCAGATGTAAATAAAAGGCTCCCATGTCCAAAACGGGGGAGCTTTAAAATAATTATAAAACCATGCATAAATACTGGACATGCCCTAACACATTACAGGTCATACTATCAAATATTGTGTCTCGTCTGGCATAGATCCCAAACATCACAGTGAAATACCTGATGATATCTGATAGCGCGCTTGTTTGTGTAATGCCACCGCTATTACGGAAGTCAGGAAAAAGGCATGTGGAAAATGTATCGGTATATAAACATTTTTCTACCTAGTTAGTAGTTAGGTTTTTACACAATACTGTACAGTTTTTACAGTCAGTAAACTGGTTTAAGGAGACTATTTTCATCTTGCAAAGAATAATCCTCCGCATTACATCATTATAGAATCAAATTTAGTTACAATTAGTAGAATTCATGTTGTGGAAACTGTTAAATAAATACTGGAGAAATTGAGGAAGAAAAACAATAAATGGAATGAATAGGCTAGGGTTGAGATCTGACTAGGCAAGATTTGATTTTAAAAGCCATTAAAAAAAAAAAAAAGGGAAGACATAATCTTTTGGCTTTAATTGCTGCTCAGTAACCAATTTAGGAACAATGTCAAATGGAAGCTAATGGCCCATTTAGATTCCAGTCAACATGATGCTGTGAAGTTCCTAGCACTGCCTGTGGTCATACAGGGTAAAAATATGCTCAGAACACTTAGTTATTGTGGAACAGCAAACAGGTCATTAAAAATGGCAACAACAGCTCACATACAGTAGCTAATAACCCTGTGTGTCGATAGTTAAAATACATGCCCCAATAGTAAATGGGGTCTGGTAATGCTGCTATGGTCACAGAATAAAGTATTATGGGACTGTGTGTTTTGCGGTGTGTTTTGCAAGCAAGCCTGTCACAGCAACAAGTTGAGCCAAGCACGAGTATTCTACATGGGTATGCGTACATGTCTCTTCTATAGAGATAATCTGTTGTGGAATCTGATCAATTATCAAAGAATTGGATGCACTGGTTATATGCCTGCTAATGCGTCTTTGTAATGCAAGGAATTCGAGCTGCATACTATAGGTCCTTGTCACACGTATTATGTGGTAGGCTTGTTAAAACGGTTTAGATTGCTGAGGTTTGGTTGGCTGGGTGTGTGATAGCAGGTTTTGCTTGAATGCTAACCTGATATCAAGTAGCTGCCAATTAATTCCAGGTCAGGTACACTTGCTCGCACCATGTTGGGTCCTAAGGCTATTCATTTAGGGTGGGTGTGTCGCTGCAACTTTGTACTGTCTTGTACGACAGAAGGCAGTCACTTTTACAATCAGTCCTGATGTGGTCTACCGTGGGTGAAGTGTAGTGTTATTTTTATAGCAGTTATAGAGAGTTATGTAGGATTCCCTTTATGTAGGATTCCCTTTTCAATTAGATAAGAAGCTACAGCAATAGCCGTGTTGTTGGTCCAACTGTGTTCACATGAAAACCTCCTTTACTTTTGGAAATCACAACACGCCATTTTAAACTCTGCTTTCACAAGGCGTTGGATCGGTTTCAAATTTTCAAACTCTGTATTGTGTTCCATTTAAGATAAGCTTATGTACTTACTGTAACTATTTTACAGTAAGTACATTACATAACTCAAATTAGAAGCTTTAATCAGCCAAAATATTTGAATGTGTGTTTGAAATGCTTACTGCAACTTCAACATACTGCACATGTGAAGCATTGAGGCATTTAAAGCGTCTACGGTCATTTTTGTTCATGTCTTAATGCACAACACTAGGTATAAATAAAAGGGGAACAAGCACTGATCTTTAACTTGAGGATTTCCAGTAGCAGAATTGACCAATCCCAATCCCTTTTCACCTGTCCTCCAATAACAATTAAGCTTTCTTATTTTGTATTTAATCTGACAGAAACTCCTGTCTATTTTACTGTTATAGCCTACTATGCGGTCTTGTCCAACCTAGTTACAGTAACTAGGTTAGACAGGTGAAATGGGCGGGGCTTGACATCTGTCAATTCCTCTGGTTGCTCAAGGAATGGCTTCAGCCCTGCTCACCATCCTCTTGTTGTCCTGTCTGTATATGGTCACTGTGGCTTCTTTGATGACAATGTGCGTGATCTCGGAGAAGTCGCAGAAGACCACCCAGCCATCGTCTGTCTCTTTCTTCATTTCGCTCTTGATTTTTCCATCCAGTTTGCTCTTCTTTGGCTTGTTCTTCTCTTTGGGCAATACAGATTTCTATGGGGGGGGGGGGGACACACACGAAGGGGTAGTGAGTGAGAATCACTAGCCATAACGTAACAGGAATGCAACAGGGACTGAGATTAGCACCAGGGACAACATTGAAGGTAACTCAGGAAGAAAGCTAAAATGTCCAAACAAAGCCCATCAAAAACATACATTAAATAGGTCTATTTAATGGCCAGATAGTGGAAAAGTGGAAAACCAGTGGGCCTCTGTAACACAGCCACAGCATAGTGCATGTTGCACGGCTTTCATGGCATGTGAATACGTGGTTGAGTGAGTTGTGGCACCACTCAACAGAGGAATGTCTTGTAGTTTGAGTGTTTAAAAAAATAAGTTTCATATAATATCTTGTTCAAACACCCTCTCTCTCTCTCGCTTGCTCTGACTCACAGTAGCAGGTTTCTTCCTCCAGGAAATGCCTGAGGTGCCCGTCACCAAGACCTGCATGTTATCACTGGCCTCAATGCAGTGTTCCTGGCTTTGCCCCTGGCTCTGGTTGTAATATACTAGGAAGAAAAAAAAAAGATATATACACATTAGTTACAAATGTAACAAACAGCTAGTACTGGTTAGTGTTTCATTAGTTACAAACATTACAATGGCATTACGTGTTTCATTAGTTACAAAAGTAGCTAAATTATATAATGGTTAGTGTTTCATTAGTTACAAATGGAACAATGAAAGTACTAGTTAGTGTTTCATTAGTTACAAACGTAACAGTGGCACTTATTTTTTATTTATTTATTTAACCAGGCAAATTTGTTAAGAACGTTTTCTTATTTGCAACCATTGCCTGGCAAGATAAGTGTCGTCGGAGATAAGTGTTGGAGGAGGGGGCAAAAAAAAAAATGGTGTTTCATTAGTTACAAACCTAACAAAAGGTAGTACTTGTTAGCGTTTCATCAAATTACAAATGCAACAAAAGGCAGTACTGTTAAATAGTTAAATAGTTTGTTCATTAGTATGTTCAAGGCAACCAAATGCTAGTCAGCTAGCTGTTTTTCCAAAGAACAACCAATGACATCGCACTGGACAGATATCATTTTTACTCTAGTCAAAAGAGAGCCATGTACCTGCATAATCATACACACAAAAAAATATTACCCTGGTAGCCTCCATTGAAGAGCTCTCCCTCCTGGGTGACTATGACTGAGACAGGCTCTGTCAGCTCGCTGCCAGTGGAGCTGGTCAGGCTCTCCAGCGTGGCAAGGTATTTGATCTTGAGGTCGTACGGCATGATCTTGCTGTCCATCACCGTGCTTTGGTTGAACTCCTTGAGGAACTGCTTGAAGACATTGTTGATGCGAATGCGCGTCAGGAAGTTGCGCTGTCGGATGTTGCGGTTCAGCGACTCGGGGATGAAGCGCTTGTAGCTGGGACAGAAGGAAAAAGAAATGTAGCTTACTGGTAGCTTACCTAGAACAGTTTAAAAACAGAATAAACTAGCATTACGATGAAAGCAAAGAAAACATTCTCCTGAAACTTCTTTAAAAAGTGACAGCTCATGCAGGCAAAGTTAAATTCAAGACACTACAACCGTGATTTGGCACTTGATTGACCATTGTGTTTTTATATGCCTCGTTTCTGTCCTACCATGACTTTTCCTAAATTGCCATAGAGCACATGTTTGTATTTTTACAAGTTTAATATTGTAGCTATAAACATAATAGGGTTCGGCTCAACTCAATATGTGTGTTTTTACCTGATTTCATTGGAGGCGGTCTGCAGGGGAATGCCTCTGTCCATGGCATAGTGAGTGATGGCCAACACAGCCATGCCCAAGCACTCATTCTCTATATCGTGCTGTTCTGTCTCAGTCTGACACACCCGTAGCGGGGCAAAGCCCTTCTGAAAGTCATGCTGACCCTGTGTGTGGACGAAAACATATTGAAGGAAACAAATCAACTCCATTCACAAAAGTTCAGGGATGTACATTCATTTTTATCTAAATTTAAAAAATACAGACATTTTCAAAGTAGGTTTATTGTTTACGATTAGGGATGCAACGATTAGAAATACTATTCTGATTATAGTCTGAGGAAAAAATCACGGTTTCACGATTATTATGCATGAATTTCACAACACCAGCAATGTCGTTTTGGAGAGTGATCTACAGTAATGCCCTTTCTCCTGCTTTACTGCCAATGGCCCAACTCTTAACTCACTGCTACTTCATTTTTTTTTAAAAGGTAACTACTGGTCTACTAGCTTGACTATAGCTAAGGCAGGCTATCTTCCTTGCAGTTTGTCATGCACTCCTGAAGTGATTGAAGCGCACTTGTCACTCTCACGCTGTGTTTCTTGCCAGCTCACACTTCAGAGTCAGTTGTCTCAAACGGATACATTCTCTATTTACAGAGAAAATCAAGTGCTCTTTCCAAAGTTTACTGAAACTATGTTTTATAGAAATAGATAGCCACCAGACAGTTTGTTTTGGTGTGGCGTCAATTTTTCTGCCGTGGCGCAGCATCACAACTAAGTGAACGCAGAGGGAATCACATTCAATGATGTTGCTCTCATGATGTGCCGCACAGCATTTTTCGAGTAACTTTGTATTTGTTCCATCTGCAATCTGCAGATTGCACCTGGAAATGTTTGTTTGATTGTCCTCACTGTGCAACTAAAATGTACATATTTTGAGAATGAGGAAAGAAAACACTCGGTGTAGCTGAGCCTTTATGGTTATAAAACCGTGGCATTTTTAATCCCGGTTAATAGTGAAACCGGTTAATCGCTGCATCCCTATTTAGGATTCCACCAAACATCAGGCAGTGAACGGGAAAGCCACAGACCTAGACTGACCAGGCTCCATTAGCGCCACATTACACAACGTGTACGGCACACACACACACACACACACACACACACACACACACACACACACACACACACACACCTGTGCGAACAGGTAGTCCAGGGATGCGGCGTCCAGCAGGGGCATGCCCTCCAGCTCCTTATGAGGGCTGAGACTGCCTCGTAACCGGTTGATGCAGTGCCTCCAGACAGGGGAAAGGCCCTCGGTGGTCCCGTGCCAGTTGGTGAAGTAGAACCTGACAAAGATAGCACAATGACAAAGACGCTGTAATGAATTTCAATGAAAGCAAAGTTGGAATGTTTCAAAGGACAGCACTTCTGAATGTTTTGGAAGGAGCAGGGGGAATTTTCAACCTTTTTGCAGACCGGAACAACCCAGCCTTCTGTGCCAAGTCAATGGGGAAGTCCATGGATTTCACCATAATATTGCACATTATTTCTCTCTGGGGCAATTTCAAAGTGCCTACTATCAGTGATGGGCAGTAACTAGTTACTGCAATATTACTTTTTCTAGTAACTAGTAGTGTAACAAATTACTTTTGACAAAAAAAGTGATATTACAATTACTAATACGAGTATTGCTACATTACAAGAATGATATTTATGGTCCTAGCAAACTTAGGGGAGGCTTATTGAACCAACCTGTCCAATCATCTCTTTTGAGAGACTGGCTGATTGTTGACTCCTAAGGTTAATTATTGTTCCAATAAAGAGGTTTCAATTTTAAAATGAGCTGGCTACACAGGATGTCATTTTTCGGAAGGGGCGAGACAGGGTAGTGATTGTGAAAGTAATGTAGTTATGTAACTAGTAACGTAATTACTTTTAATACCAAGAAATAAGTAAAGTAATAATACTTTTTGAGTAATAAGTAAATAGTAACTTATTACTATTCCCAAGTAATCAATCAATCTGAAGCCACAATGGTATTTCTGCAGAAAACTGTTCTGAGGTAAATTGACATTGTTTCATGCCATGCATGGTAGACTGTCCATGTCAGCCTCCACAGCAAAATGCTGTTGGTGACACACAGGGTCAGTCATTCTCAAGAATGCATGCAAACTTTGAGCTCAAATCAAAACAATATCCCTCCGCAGCGCCTTCCCACACTTTAAAACTTGTGAAGCAAAGCATGGTACTACGGCTTTGATGTGAGCAGTGTTCGCCACTTTGTTTCCATTTATGGAGACAGGACTGTATAGCATTTTTGCTTCCATTGAAATGTATCACAATACTCCATCTTTGTATAATTCTTAAATATTTGCTTCCAACCTCTTAAGTGGGCATGTCACTACCGGCATCAGCTAAATCTACCATGCACGGACTGACAAAGTCAATGTACCCCAAAAAGTTGTTGCCTCAGATTGATCGTACGTACTTGGTAATGAATGTAATGTACTCAAAATACTAGGGCTGTCCCAAATACCATTTTACAGGAGTATTCGAATACTCTCTCAAAAACACAATTAAAAACACTCAACTATAATTAAGAAGTAAAACAGAAGTAATCTTCGATTCCTAGCTTCAGTAAGCACACATGTAAACATAGCAGTGCGCTCAAAATGGCCACTTTGACACGTCAATTGAGCCAGTCAGAGCTGTCAAATAGTATATACCTCCTTAGCCAATAAGAGTGTGTGTTGAATGAATAGCCTTGCTCTCTTCTTACAAAATGAGCCAATTGCAATAAATTGTGTTGATGACACAGTGTAGGGCAGACAATTACATTTCAACATGTGGGTTTATATGGAGATAGTAGGGATTAAAGGGAAAACATGCATGCATAATGTGAAAAAACAAATTCTCGAATCCCAATATTTAAATCGAATACATACCCAATGAACGAATACCCCAATAATCTAATATTTGGGGCTAGCCCTACAAAATACCCATTAAAGCCACCAGAGAAAAATTACGGGAAATAGCATGGTGAAATCTATGGACATCCCAATTGACATGCATGGAACGCTGAGTCGTTCTGGTCTGCATATACAGTGAAAAGTCGTTCTCCTCCCCACTTCTAAAACTCGAATGCGGAAGTGCAGTCCTTAGAGCGCTTCATTTCCATTCTCTGACCTGATAGGGCACCCTGAGGCCAGTTAACGCATTCATGCCTGTGTATGTGTATGCAGTGCGAAACATTACGTCTAACAGATTAAGGAAAAGCAGGCCTAAATACAGCGAACCTGCAAACAGAAAAGCCATCATTCTAGTAAAGACAAGCACTAGACAGCCAACTTTAATGTTTGCACAACTAGATTAGACATTTTCAAATCAAGAAATGTGTATTCGCAAATACATTTCCAAAATACTGTTAATACATTTCCCAGCAGCAGACAAAGCAGTATATTGGCAATGTATCATTTTGCCAATATGGGAAGGTTTTAACTGCTGAAGTAATCACAATGAATATTTTTGTTGTTTGTTTGTTGTAAGTGGTTCAATTGATACCCAACAGCTTCCAGCAACCCATATTATTTCTGAGTGCATTGATTCGACATTACTTGTCCCGGAACAGCCCAGCCTGTTCTCGCCGTTGATGCTTGAGAGGAAAAAGGAAGCAATTTCTGTAAATAAAATGGCAAGCCAGGCGTTTGCATTGATGGATTATGGTTTGGGCCGACGGTAATGCCGGCTTGTGGGCTAGATGAGGTCATTCTTAAAAGGGATCCTATGACCAGATTAAAGCAATGCTGAACTGGGTACCGTATCTACACAGGCGGCCCTGACTGATCCGTAGGTCTACGTAATAATGAGTCTGGATGGAAATCTCAAAGTAGGGCTTGGCGATAAACAACCTCGATATGGGATCGTGATAATATCCACAACCGATCATGAGTAATAAAAGCCTATTCACACAGCAGAAATCAACAAACAGCCAATAAAACTGCAGTTTATGGCTTTAATGTAAAAGTAGGCTACACAGCCATTTCCGCACTACAATTTGACCTGCAGGCAGAAATGGTGAAGAAATAGATAGGGAAGAATGAGTGGAGCTGAGGGGCACAAAAGCCAAGGTGAAAGCAAACTCAAGTTATCCTCCAAACCTGAGGTAATTGTTAACAAAAAAAAAAAAAAAATGTATTGAAACAAAGTTTACACAACCTGGTTTGGATAACTGAAAGGTCGCTTGGTGGCACAGTCAACCAAGAGGGGAAAACAACACATACACCCCCCCCCCCACAATCTATGGTAAAAGGCCAAAATACCTCCATTGACTTGGCACCCCATATGATGAGAATGTGAATAAAAGTAGGCCATTTCCATTTGTTTGTGTACGCAAAATATAAAAAACTAATGCTCACAGTTTTACAGAAAGTAGCCTATACACACAACGCAAAGGAGCAGCGGCTCTACTCAGAGTTCCTCACGGATGGCTGAGCATCTCACCCTCTCTAAGGGAGACGCCTGCCACCCTCTTGAGAAAACACATTGTACTCGTGATCATGACCCACCCTTCATGAACATAGGTGAGGGTAGGAACGAAAGGAACAGCGCGGTAAAGTGATTGCAATACCGCTCCCACTGCTCCAATGTCCCCTCACTCGCGAACTAGACCCTGCGGTACTTAAACTCCTTCACTTGGGGTAAGGACTCATTCCCTATCCGGAATAGGCGCTCCATCGGCTTCCTGCCTCAGATTTAGCGGTGCTAATCCTCATCCCAGCCACTTCACACTCTGCTGTGAACCGATCCAGTGAGTGCAGCACGCCTCATTCAAGGTTGTTAGAAGCCTGACAACGACCAGTTCATTTGAATCAGGTGTGTTGGAGCAGGTAGATATGTAAAACATGCAGGGTGCGGCCCTCCAGGACCGGAGTTGAATGGCCCTGGCTTAAAGGGCACCTCATTAAAAACACCATTGTACCGAAAAGGTGACAAACCGTGACTTCAGTGTACCGTTAAACCCCTAGTGTGTGTGCGTGCATGATAAACATACAGTTTATCTGTGTGTCTAGGTTTAACCACAACCAGATTGGTAGATTGTAAATTGCATGCAAAGCAAGCTGACATACTAAACACTCTCCTATAGTTATTGTTGAAAGAGAGCATACAAAAAGAGGAAGTGTAACTGGGTGTGTAACTATATTTCTGTTCTCATGCACACCACTGCCACTTTGTATTTTGAACTTAGGAGTCGCTTTTCCCATTTCCGTGCTCAGCTGCGGATCATTCCATTCAATATCCAATATCCAAACAGGGACCATGTCTATAATCCCCACCTGCATGCAAATACATTGTGTCTCATTAAATATCAAATTAATCTTATCCTGCCCAGTTTTATGGAGAGTATAAGAGGATGCAACGTCTTCTCCAGCCAATCACAACACAGAGTCATATGGTCACGTTTGTGTCTCTAAATGGAGAAATGCAGTTATTACTTTGATGCAGAAGGTCTATTGGATAATGAATGTAAGGGTATTGTGCATAAAATAAATATATTTGCAGGTAGACATTTTGTTCAATGTATCTGTTGTGGCAGATCTTAAACAGTGTGGTATTTCATGTGATATAGGATAAATATGTTGAATAAAGAATTTACAGCCGAGCTTGAAGAGGCTGGGCGCTCGCTGATAGTATTCATCTTCCAATTAATCCTGTTGTGTGTTGAGATGTGGGGGTTACCTCATCCGATAGTGCAGCTTGATGCTAGTCTCTTCTGTAATCTTGAACTCGTGGTTTGGCGGATACCACATTCCAGTGGTCTCATTGTACAGGGCAAAGAGATTATGGCACAGGGGAGAAATTTCTAAAATGGAAAGAAAGAAGTTTACTACACTTTGCCTTTGGAGAACATTTTCTTTTTAATCACTGAATATATATTCTCCCTTTCAAGCTTTTCTGATATAATAAATGTGCCATTATGTAAGCTACCACCCACAAGTTATTGTGAGAATAGTATACCAGTAGCTGGATTTACATGGGCACTTACATCTGAATGGAATCTTTCACATGTCCCTTAATCAGGTCTGGTGTTTACATGTGCCGTCGCAACCAAGATGTTAAACATGCACAAATGATGTAGTTCATAATGTAACGTGTCCCGCCAGCAAAAGGCTAAAACCGGCTAGCTTGTATTTGTGGGTACGTCAGAGAGTGAGGTTATTTGTGTGACAAATTGAGAAATTTACAGCACCGTACTAACTCCCATTCACGTATTTGCGCGCGTCACAATCATTTTGTCCATACTTTGTACAGCGGCTGTGCAGAATAGCCTTGGCATCACACAAAATGTAAGACAATTGTATGTCATCTATTAGCCTAGTATTTGGCATAACCTACTGGAAAGTGGTCAAACTTAATTATATCCCATTTAATTTGCATTAAAACTTGATTCTTTTGATTGAACACTTACTAATTAAAAGGAGTATAAATAGCCTAATCAAGGAATTGACATGGACTTTGCTAAAGAGTAGAGAATCACCACGTTCTTTTATTTTAAGTTTTGTTTTCCTAAAGCTTGTTGACCGCTGATAAAGCAGATGCGTGCAAAGACATGCAATCAGCATCAGGCAATCAGCCTGATGCTGATTGCATGTCCCGCAGGTTTAATGACCAGGAAAGTGTAAAACTACAGTTCAAAAAATAAGAGCATATAGTACACCTTAAGTTTGTGATTAATTTAACATAAACATCCAAAATACATATTTGACTAAAATATTACATTAATAACATGAATATTACTTTAACATTGTAATACGTACCGACGATGCAATCAAAAGGCATTCGGGAAACTAGATGTGTTAGGATTGTGACGGAACTGAAATGTGTCCTCTATTTTCATCTCCCTTCCTGATCTAAGTCACATGACAGATCACATGGTGAGGTCTCAACCAACCATAATTTAGAGAAAGTGTATTGTTCAGTGACCACTAGGAGGTGCTGAAACACCACACTGCCTTAACACAAAACTAATTAAACATAAGTAAACAATCCATAACGGAACACTCCCCGCTTGGCGTAAAGGTACGCCACTCTCTACAGTATATGTAAACTTAGCCTTCTGGCGGAAAAAGAAGTACAATTTCTGTAACAGGTCTAAGAAACACTTTAGTCCCTTCTGGTCTTGCGACCTTCACCTCCACCTTGCGGACCTTTCCATCTGCGCTTGTGAAGACTTGAGTGATAAGTCCAAGAGGCCACTCATTTCTTGTAGCTTGAGAGTTCTTGAGAAGAACAATACTCCTTGTCTGCAGGTTCGGCTGGCTAGACTGCCACTTACGTCGTGTCTGTAGAGTCGGCAGGTAATGTTTTCGCCATCTATCCCAAAAGGTGTTGGACAAGTGTTGAACATGTCTCCACTGATTCTTGTGGAGATCTTTGACATCAAACTCACCAGCCGGAGCAGGAAGAACATTCACCTTTTGTGTAAGAAGAGCAGCTGGAGTGAGTACAAGCGGGTCATCTGGATCGGTGGACACAGACAAGTGGCCTTCCATTAATAATGGCTAATACTTCTGCCATGACGGTGACAAGGACTTCATGAGTGAGTTTGGTGTTTAATTGAAGGAACATAGAATCCAGGATTCTTTGTGCTAGTCCAATCATTCGTTCCCATGTTCCACCAAAATGGGAAGCATGTGGAGGATTAAAAATCCAACGACAACCTTGATTTGACAGGTAACTCTGTAGAGCTGCATTGTCAATGTTGGAAGGAATCTTTAACTCTTTACAGGCACCAACAAAGTTGGTCCCTTGGTCTGAGCGGATTAGTTTGACTGGGCCTCTGACAGCGAGAAAGCGCCTAAACGCATTGATGAAACAGGGTGTGTCAAGTGACTCAATTACTTCTATGTGAACAGCTCTTACGCTCATGCACGTGAACATTACGGCCCACCTTTTATGTTGTATGAGTCCTCCCCTTGTTTGTCATGCAGAGATAGTCCAAGGGCCAAACACATCTAACCCAACATTTGTGAATGGCGGTTCTGTAGAGAGCCGATCTGGTGGAAGACTGGCCATTTTCTGGGCGGTAGGAGGAGCCCTGAGCCTCCTGCAAGTTATACACTGATGAATTACGCTACTGACTTTTCTTTTGCGACCAATTATCCAAAACCCAGCAGTACGGACGGCTCCTTCTGTGAAAAGTCTACCTTGATGGTGCGTCTGTTCGTGATGATGTTTCACCAGCAAAGTCGCTACGTGAGTCTTGCTGGGTGGGGATAATAACAGGATTCTTCTCTTTCTGCTCTAAGCTTGAACAGTTGACGCAACCCCCAACTCTCAGAAGGCCTTGTTCACCAATGAAAGGGTCTACATTTTTTAGGGGACTATTTTTGGGGATCTGTTTGTGTTTCTGAATGCAGTCAAGTTCTTCAGCATAGGCTTCTTCTTGTACTGATCGGAGGATTGTATTTTCAGCTTGTTTGTATTCTTCAATCATACATGCAATTTTACAGAAGTGCCAGCCTTTACATGAAGTGATTCTCCCAGAAGCAGAGTTAAAGAGACGGGCGATGTGTACAAGGTGGGTGATGGAACGTTTTAATGATTTCCACGTGGAGAACTTGGCAAAGCGATGTGAGCCCAGTTGATTCAGGAATGCTGTAGTGCTGAAGGTAGATACCTGATGACGAATATCTACATCAGTGTTGGGTTCGACAAGATCATAGGTAGTCTCAGGGAGATGGGTCTGTGAGCTGAGCAGGAACTTAGGACCAGTGAACCAGTTTGTGTCCATCAAATAGCCTGCTGGTACAGATCGAGTAGCATGAACCGCAGGGTTTTGTTCTGAAGATACATAATGCCACTGATCTGGACGAGAAGATCCCTGAATGTGCAATACCCTGTTACTTACATAGACATAAAAGCGTCTGGACTCGTAGATGTAGCCCAGGAAGTTACTGTCTGTGCAGAACGTTGTAGCATTGGGCTGAAATGAAGTCTGCTAATTCCACTGCTAGCAGCGCTGCACATAGCTCTAGCCTTGGTATGGTGTGCTCAGAACGTGGGGTCAGTTTGGCTTTGCCCATGACAAATCCAACATGTATTTTTCCATCAGCGTCTGTAACCCTTAGGTAATCAACTGAGCAAATGGCTTTGACAGACGCATCACAGAAGACACAAAGTTCTCTTTTATTGGCTGCTAAAGTTGATACTTAAGTGTATTGTCTGGGGATCTGAAGTCTAGACAATTCTTTAAGATAATCTCTCCAAGCAGTCCAGGTGGACTCCATCTCTTGAGGCAATGAAGAATCCCAATCGCCGTTTTCTGCAGTGAGCTCTCTAAGAATAATCTTGCCTTGTATAGTCACTGGTGCTACAAAGCCCAACGGATCAAAGAGACTGTTCACAATGGATAAAATACCTCGTCGAGTGAAAGGCTTTGCATCCTCAGAGGCTTTATAGGTGAAGCTGTCCATCTTGAGATTCCAATTAAGACCAAGACTGCATTGCATAGGCAGTGTGTCTGCATCAAGATCTAGATCTTTGAGATTGCTTGCATAATCTTGGGATGGAAAGGCCTCCATGACATCCTTGTTGTTGGCTGCGATTTTGTGTAGCCTGAGGTTTGATTTGGCAAGAACCTGTTTAGTCCTTTTAAGAAGGTCGACTGCATCTTTGACTGTAGGTAAGGACATCAAACAGTCGTCTACATAAAAGTTGCGTGTGACAAACTGCTTTACCTTCAAGTCGGAATCTGTTTCATTGTCTTTAACAAACTAATGTAGGCCGTACGTAGCCACCGCTGAAGAAGGACTGTTTCCAAAGACATGTACCTTCATGCGATACTCCACGATGTCTTTGGTAAGGTCGTTGTGTTGAAACCATAAGAACAGCAAGAAGTTCCTGTCTTCCTCTCTCACCATGAAACAGTAAAACATCTGCTCGATGTCTGCTGTAAAGGCGATAGCTTCCTTTCTGAAGCGTAGCAGCACGCCAAATAGTGTATTATTTAGGTCGGGCCCAGTTAAGACGTCATTGAGAGATACTCCCTAGTACTGTGCACTGGAGTCAAATACAACCCTGATTTGCTTGGGCTTCTTTGGATGATAGACACCAAATGTAGGTAAGTACCACCGTTCTTCTTCCTTTGCGAGTAGAGGGGCTAACTCTGCATGGCCATTTTGAAATATTCTTTCCATGAAGACAAAAGAAGTGTTCTCTCATTCCCGGCTTTCTCTCGAAGTTGCGTATGAGAGACCTGAGTCGATTTAGTGCCTGTACCCTGTTATTGGGCAGTCGTCGGCGTGGATGTTTGAAGGGTAGCGGTGCCACCCAACTGCTATTTGCATTTTTCTTTAAACCATCTTTCATTATATCCAGAAATGAAGCATCTTGGATAGAAGGGGCAATCTCGTTGTCTTCTCTGGTTCGTCTGAATACATTGCACCCTAGATGATCAGCTTCACAGCTAAGGTTCTGATTCAGTTGTGTTATAGAATGTTGAGGGACCTGGATTTCATCATATTTTTCTTTAACATGAAACACATTAGGACATGGTTCGAAGAGGGTGGGACGCTTTACCTCTCTGGAATCTGTGTAGAAGGCCTTTACTGTTACTGGTTTATGGACGTTACCTAGGCACACATTGCCTACAACGACCCATCCCAAATCCAGCTTCTGAGCATAAGGTGCATTATGGGGGCCGTTGACCTGTTTACGCACTTTGTGAAGTCTGAGGATGTCCCTCCCAAGAAGTAGCATGATAGGAGCTGCAGGGTTGAGATCTGGGATAAGGTGTGCTATTGACTTCAAATGTGCATGGTGAAGAGCAATGCTTGGTGTTGGAATCTCAGATCTATTGTTCGGGATCTCATTGCATTCAATGAGGCTGGGCAATGTGAGGTTGACCGTTCCATCCAGAGACTCCAATTTATATCCACTCGCTCTTCTTCCCATTGTTTTCTTGACTCCTGCACATGTTCGCAGGAAATAAGGACAGCTGGGACCTTGGTCATTGAATCTTTCAAAGAGCTCTGTGCATACGAGAGATCTGTTGCTCTGCTCGTCTAAGATTACATAAACCTTTATTGATTTGTCGCGATGGCCTGCTCGATACATTTTTGCAAGACATATCTTTGGAACAGGACCGGTTCGGTAGATCTACACCAAAGATGTCTGTACATTTGGTGGTGACATGAGGTGCTGCTACACTGTCATCCTCCCCGCCGTGCTCTGAAGCGGCGTTGGTTTCTTCAGTCCAGGGAGCAGGTCCAGGATGGAGAGCTGTGTGATGCCTTTCACTGTCACATTCAGAACATTGTGCTTTGAATTTACAGTTCTTTGCTACATGTGATGAAGCACAACACTTGAAGCAAATGTAGTTCTCTTTCAAAATTGCTTGACGTTCTTCAATGGGTTTTTCACGGAAAGCTCTGCATTTGCCAAGAGGATGAGGTTTTTTGTGTATAGGACACATTTTATCACAGTCGTTTGCTTTCTTTGAGATAAACTCATTTTCAGAGAATGCTCTGGGAAATATTTCTGTCTTGTGCACTGAAACCTCTCTCTGTTTGTTAGGTTTCCAAAGAGGTAGGCTGTGTCTGACGGAGCGGTGAAGTTGAAACTTGGGTCATTTTTGGTATCAGCCTCCTGACTGATGAACTCAACAAGGAAATTAAAGGGAGGGTAAGGGACTGACTGTGAGCGTTTGTAGGATGAACCGACTGATGCCCATTTTTCTTGTAGATTGAAAGGAAGTTTTTGAATGATCGGATTCACTCCTCTCGCCGTGTCAAGGTAGGAAAGACCTGGGAGGTTTCCTTCCATTTTGTCTGACTGAACTTCCCTTAGCAAGTCACTAAATTTTCTCAATTTTGAATAGTCTTTGTTGCTTATTCTTGGAAAACTGTCAATTCGTTTAAACAGACTATCTTCGATAACTTCAGCTGATCCATAGCATTGCTCTAGTCTGTCCCATATCATGTCCAGCCCTGCTTCTGGATAATTTATGTGAATTGCTCTGATCTGCTCAACAATTTCTGCAGACTCCTTGCCAATCCATTTAAAGAGCAAATCCATTTCTTCACCCGGTGTAAATCCAGCCCTCTTATGGCATTTTTGAATGAGCGTTTCCATGCTCTATAACTATGTGGTTTATCACTGAATTGTAGTAACCCTGTGGCAACTAGTTCACGGTGAGCAAAATATCGCACAAAATCTGTCATGTTTGAGTTGTCCTGGTTTGGGGGCTTTGGGTTAGGGCAAAACACATTGTTTTGCGACATCAGATTGGGTGTATGAGCCATGGGGCTGTCATAGTCTTCGACTCGTGGCTGGCATGGCCAATACATATTATTGTGTTTTACATCAGAGGAGTGGCATGCAGTCATTTCGGGGACGTGACTGCGAGGACTAGCTGAATGGACTCTATCTGGGTGGAAGGGGTCACTCTCCGGATTTAGTTGTGAAGCTAGGGCATCGCAGTTTGTCTCTGATTTCAAATACAGTGTAGGTTTTTCATCCTGCTTTCTTGCCTTGGCTTGGCTGATGATATACTGTTCAGTTAGTCTAGTTTTTTCTGAAGTAAGACGACAACTGTGTTCACCGTCGCGATCCTCCATCTGATCTCCCAAAGCGGCTTCAAGGGAGTTTGCTTCTGCAATAGCTGCAGCAGTCTCCTTTTCACAGTTTAATAAATCCATAGAGGCTTCAAGTTTAGCTTTCTCTACCTTGATTTGCATTTCTTTTTCAGCAAAGGAGAGGCGGGCCTTCGCCGCTTCTGCTTTTGTTCTTTTTTTCTTGCTTTAGCTGCAGCAGAGCCAGTCGATGAAGCACTTCCAAATGTAGAACATGAAGCTCTGGACCGGGTTGTATATGAAGATGCTTTTTCAGCCATAGCATACAGTATAGGTGAGGAATGCCTATCTGAACACTGTTGTGAAGCTCGTGCACTGGTTGCGTGTCACGTGACGGTGCTGTGATGGTTTGATGTTAAGCCTTGACTGCTGTATGTTGCCCGCTAGAAAGCCGTCGTTTTACTGTACTGTCCTTAGAAATACGCCCTTGCATCATCAGACAGTGAGCTTAAACACTCCTTAATCAATGACTCTGAAGACATTGGCTCTCATCCCACAGGTTTAATGACCAGGAAAGTGTAAAACTACAGTTCAAAACATAAGAGCATATAGTACACCTTAAGTTTGTGATTCATTTAACATAAACATCCAAAATACATATTTGACTAAAATATTACATTAATAACATGAATATTACTTTAACATTGTAATACGTACGACGATGCAATCAAAAGGCATTTGGGAAACTAGATGTGTTAGGATTGTGACTGAACTGAAATGTGTCCTCTATTTTCATCTCTCTTCCCGACTTAAGTCACATGACAGATAACATGGTGAGGTCTCAACCAACCGTAATTTAGAGAAAGTGTATTGTTCAGTGACCACTAGGAGGTGCTGAAACACCACAATGCCTTAACACAAAACTAATTAAACATAAGTAAACAACCCATAACGGAACAACACTAACGCCGGGTGCCCACCAAATGCGTCAAATATGAAGTGTGAAGAAATATCAGATAATTTTTTCCAACGTGCACAGAGAACGGTAAACTAGCGAAATGCGAGGAAATATTTTTTTTTTATTTGACAAAAAGTGTATTAGCTTTTATTTAGCTTGCAATAGCCAAACATATAATAAGTGTTTGGATCCTGATTCCTGATATCAATAGCCCATTTAATTTTATAGTCCTACTAGTCCTATAAGGATTGTAGCCTAAACTAAATCAATAAATAGATAATAGAAACTAATAGATAATAGAAATACAGAAAATCAGCCCTCCTTTAATAATACAAACAAAATTATTGTAATTTTAAGGGCAGACAAGAAAAGACAAGGGTGGAATGACTGACTAACGACTGAATATGAATATATAGAACTAATCCAAGGAGTCGACAAGGGAAGCAGGGAGAAGTTTAACTGAA
Organism: Amblyopsis hoosieri; assembly: GCA_027564755.1. Classification (NCBI taxonomy): domain Eukaryota; kingdom Metazoa; phylum Chordata; class Actinopteri; order Percopsiformes; family Amblyopsidae; genus Amblyopsis; species Amblyopsis hoosieri. The sequence continues at coordinate 24,708 of JAODUE010018227.1, forward strand.
ACACGGGAAACATCTTGTAATGGCATATTTTTACTTAATCTTATATATTACTTTTGCTTTGTATAGGTCTTGTTTATGATCTGGGATTTGC
>JAODUE010018246.1:0-15287 GCA_027564755.1 Amblyopsis hoosieri
AATCACCATCCTGTCAGTTAGATGTCATCGCCTTCATTCTTAATTTGTGATACGCCCGCAGTGTGGGTTTAGTCTCTCTCTCTCTCTCTCTCTCTCTCTCTCTCTCTCTCTCTCTCTCTCTCTCTCTCTCGTTCTCTCACACTATTTATCTTTCTCATTCTCACTATTGCTCTCTCTGGCAGTGTCCCACCCTCTTGTCCTGATCATTTCCAAAGCTGAATGTTGTTCCTTCACTCACACAAACGAGTGCGGGTGGATGCTACAAGCGCTTCCTCTGGTGACCTAAGAGGCAAAACAATGTATGCGCATGTGGGCTGCTAAATAAACCTAAGCTGAGTGGGACGCCTGATACGCCGTGGAGAGCTCCCCCCAAGTGTAAATGAGAACACTGTACAAACCACCAATAGTAAACCAAAAAATGGGAGACCTACATTGGAGGATATTACATGACATGTACGTACATGCAAATTATGTTTGTGTTGAACCCAAATGTTAAAGACCACTGTCTGTTTTGCAATAACGGAGAAATAACTTGCACACTGCACATTGACAGTGAAAAAACCCGCAAATGTCAAATTCTGAATTTCCTTTTAGGTCAGGGAACATTTGCCATCCACATGAGCAGATGAAGAAAGCTGGATTTTACTGTAATGTTGATGTGGATCTTATCTCTTTATTCATTCACACGGTTAAGGCCAGAGTTAAAGTGGACTTCAACTACTGTACTAGTTTAATGGGAAATTTGGCCACCTTCACAAACCCCTAGTGTGGAGTGCTGTGCTCGTGCACACGAGGGGAGCTGGTCTTTGGAAGCCACTTCTCTAAGATGAGAGGTGCTTTATGTGATTTTTGATTGCTTAACACCCATTTCCAGTAGTCACCTATTGAGTGATTTATTGTTATTCTAGTTAAAACTGATTGATGTGCAGAAAATACAAGGTGTATATACACTCTCTCTCTCTTTCTCTCTCTCTCTCTCTCTCTCTCTCTCTCTCTCTCTCACTCTCTCACTCTCTCTCTCTCTCACTCTCTCACTCTCTCACTCTCTCACTCTCTCTCTCTCTCTCTCACTCTGTCCTTACCTGCTAGAGAAGTCAGGCATGTCAAGGCCAAGGACAGTGCCAACCACCTGTACAACATCAGCAATCAACCTCATGTCAGGCAAACTCTCCGATGCTCCCGTCTGGTCCGGTGACATACCGTTAAACCACGACCGGGACGTCGGTAACGTTCCAGCCAGTGTGGTTACGTTGTATCTCGCATGCTCTAAATCAGGGGTTCTCAAACGTTAGTGAGCCAGGGACCCCTTACATTGGAGAACATTTTCCAAGGACCCTCTCATAATCGTAACACAGATTACTTGCAGGTTTACTACACAACAGCACTTCCGGCGTGCTTGCCAACCCTTAAGGTCCATTTATGCTTCTGCGTCAAAGCTACGCCATCAGTTAACGGATGGGGGCGTAAACCCGATGCGTGAGGCTACTGCATAGCTACGGCGTAGGCTGACGCGCACCTCTCCAAAAATGTAACTACTCGTCAGTCCGTACGTCGATTCGACCCAGCGGTCTTGTGGATGCAAGCCCATTTGTAGTGCTTTGGAATTTGGAATATTTATTACGCCATAGCCTTCATGCATGAAGGCTATGGCTTTCATGCATGAAGGCTATGGCCTTCATGCATGCGTCTCCCTTTGGCAATCTTGCTATACTTATTTGATTCGCTATTATTAACCAAGACTAGCCTGCACATGACAAAAGGGGGATTTTCCTTGGATTTCCTTGTTTCCTTGTTGCGTCGGCAGATTGTTTCCTATGATACATGTTGGTGTGTCTCCACTGGGCAACACGGTGGCCATGTGGCTAGCACTGTGGCCTAACAGCAAGAAGGTCCTGGGTTCGAAAGGTCGTCCCGGCCTTTCTGTGTGGAGTTTGCATGTTGTCTGCGTGGGTTTCCTCTGGGTGCTCCGGTTTCCCCACCTATTTAAAAACATGTCAGGTTCACTCTCCAGTCAGTGTCATGTGACCAGAGACACTGGCCTCAATCTGGAGTTGGTCCCCGGGCGCTGCACAGCTCCCTTGAGGGATGGGTTAAATGCAGAGAACAAATTTCACTGCACGTATGTGTATGCGACAATAAAAGCACCTTTACCAAGACTAACCTACACTGCACATGACAAAAGGGGGATTTTCCTTGGATTTCCTTGTTCCTTGTTTCCTTGTTGTGTTGGCAGATTGTTTCCTATTATACATGTTGGTGTAAGAGATTTGCTAAGAAATACATATTTTGATATGCTTATTTGAAAACCTTTGACACTCTATTAGTGTTATATCATGGGAGCCAAAACGTGGGCTTCCCTGTGGCATTTCCTTGTTGTTAATGCAGCGAAAATCTGTCTTTTATAATACTATTTTGTGACGACACAGATTATATTCTATGACGTATGTATACAATTTATATATATCAATTTGTGTTTTAAATCAGGCACATTAATGACATGGTACTTCCACATTTTGCCGCTTCGCATCAATCGCATACGCAGTCGACACACACAGGTTTGTGCAGCCGACGCAGAAGCATAACAAGTTGAACCTACGCCATAGCTACGTCGTAACTGACGCCGTAGGCAAGACGTAAGTTAGACTCGGAAGCATAAATGGGCCTTTAAGCCCGACACACACCGGAGGCGTCGCGGGGCATCATATGATGCGCTTTAAGTGACGCTATAAGCACCAATAGGAAGCGTTGCGTCTGGTTGCGCCAACAGGGAATATTACACACAGCGTGGGTCACGAGACCAAATGCCTATTGTAGTTTATTTTTTATTACGACTTTGCTAATTTAATGATTTGAGCAGTTAAGATAGTTTTGATAGCAGATCAACAACACAGTTGGAAGCTAAGCTATCATATGATAGCTAGCATATGGTATCTAGCATAATCAGGAACAGAGCCGACGCACTACAACAGAAGCAGAGAAAAGAGCTGCTATGGGAGCCAGGACATACCCAACTGAATATTCTCTCGTGTTTTCTGGCTTGTCGACGTAGGGAAATAGAACATATTCGCTAGCTGGGAGAATATCCAACAATGCATTTACTGCAAATGGTTCAAGAACAGCTTTCAATTTACTTTGGGTATGCCTTTTAGGCATAATTAACAGGATGAACAGGAACACATTTGAATCATGTTGATACTACTTAACAGTAATTCTATTCAAATTTAATTTAGGACTTATTAATTTATTAACAGACAGTAGACCTAGAGGATCACCTAATTAGCCTACTGACATTAGCACTACTTAAAAGTGGAGTAATCGGTCGTAAACTAATACACTTCAGCACTTCAAATTTTGCGACTATCACCTCACAGTGGTGTCTATTCTGTGTCCTTGCTGAAAAGAAAACCCAGTGTTTCTATACAAAACGTACTGTATAATGCTCTGTAAATACACAAACCACAATGTGTACTATTGATCCAATTCAAATGGCAACGTATCTTTCTCCAGCATCGCTGACTCCACCTTTAACTGTCTGCAGACAGAATAAATATCTGCTCTTTGAAGAAGACATTATAGATTATCACTTCTTTCAAGCTTTTTAGTAGCCTGTGTTAATTATATACACACTCATACATAATGTGCCCATCAGTAACTGTATCAAAAACTCGATTTACAGATATGGCCAGGAATAGAACCGAAACAGGTGGAACTGATAATAAAACTAGTAATAAAATAAAGGGGAGGGAACACTATGAAAGGACGGGACAGAGGCAGCCAGGGAACAACAGATAATTATAGTCAGTGAGATGTTGCAAAACGTTTTGTGTTTTACAACAAAAGATGTCACTACATTACAAAAAAGTTAAATTTTTTATTTTTATATTTTTAAATGTATTTAACCTTTATTTAACCAGACAATCTCACTGATATTAAAATCTCTTTTTCATGAGAGACCTGGCCAAGAAGTATTAGGTTATATTAAAAATTACAAATACATTACACCTGTCTGATTGAAATACATGGGCTTTTACGGTATTATGCACTTTCATTTATTTTTTGTAAAAGTAGGCTTGATTTTCTACATACAATATTATTTGATTTATTTATTATTTGTTTCATATTTGTTATTTGTTAATGGCACTGTGGACCCAATGTGGCCCCAAAGTTTCAATAATTGCCCACCCTTGCCTTAACCTCTTGCCATGGCTAGTCTTCCTGCCTTGTGTTCTTCTCTGCCTTGCTCGTGGGTTCAACGGCACTACTGTACCAATACCAATTAGGTATGAACAGGTACGTAAGTAAGTAAGTAAGTTTTATTTATATAGCACTTTACTCAAACAGAGGTCACAAAGTGCTTCACACAGCATTGTCACAATGCAAAAAAAGTAAATAAACAAAAAGAAAAACAGTAAAAGATTAAGTTCAATAAAACAGAAGTAATACATACAGTACTACAAGGTTCAAATACTGTGCAAATGAAGAAAACATCAATAAAGAAGCCTGTTTAAAAAGATATGTTTTAATAACTAAGACACATCTTCCTGACTATGTCTGCAAGCTCTTAGGTATACAGGTATTTTGTTATTTTGCATTTTGCATTTTGTATTACTAATGGTATGCAGAATCATATTGGATCAAGAATCAACAGATTCAGTAATAACGTTGAGAACGTACAGTGTCGTCTACTCTGAATATCGATATTGCAGTTTTCACCATCAATATCGCAATTTCATATTTTGCAAATATCATGCAACCCTATACTCTGTAGTACTCGTTTCCATGCCAATAACACAACATATTCAAAGACTCACATATTTCACAGTAGATTATACAGCTGTCCACACCCAGACCAATTGATCCTCTTAAGCACACTTAAGCACTGTTTGAAATAAACTTCACCTTCAGTTAACCTTGGCACCTGTCAGCCATGATCCACTTCTTCACACAATACCCTTGGGCCAAACGATAATTAAAATGTTTCTTTGCCACTTAGCTCGACAAAAGCCCCTTTGTTAGGCTCCTCGTTGAAGGATGCACAGAATACAAAACCAAAATTATATAAGAGATCACTGTTTCTTGTCATGTTTATACCAACACACCAGAAACACAACACTCTGTCTCTTTCACACGCACACGCACCGACACGCATACGCACACACCTACGCACGCGCACGCCCACACGCACACACCCACACACACACACCTGTGTCTCCCCTCCCTCAAATTTGCTATTTGCTATTGCAAACTTGCAAACTGATTTATGCTCTTTGAAAAATGTACTGGTCGGGTTAGGGACATTTCAGGGAGGGCGGATGAGCAAGATTAAATGCAGGTGCAGTTTTCAGGTGAGGGAAGGGTTTCTTGCAATGTTTCTCCAACAGCCACAAACAAACCTCTGAATACCACTTTAACGGGCATATCCGAAGTATATCCATATTAGTTACGGCATTTATGATTTATAGTAAATGTTGCACCAGTTATGCACCATTTATTTATGCTTTTATTTGTATACAGACCACACCTACCCACAGTTCCTGTAAAAAATAGAATCAATGTCTAACAGTGTAGTACACCCCTTGCTTTGGTATTGTGCCATCTACTGGACATTGACAGTATTACCTGCAGTGCATTCAGTTTTCATGTTTTACTTGTCAAATCATGGACAGGCGTTGGTGAAGGTCGTAGGTTAGGTGCAGAGTGGGCAACAACGATTTTATTTGAAAAAATCTAGGAAAATATCAACATTAAAATCAAACGCAGAACAGCTTATAAGATGATATTTAACATGCTCCACCATGCTCTACATGTTATATCAAATAACATAATTTGATGCGGCAAGACCTAGACGTTATAATAGCCTGTATTGAGCCCCATGTGATACCATGATTTCATGTGGCAACATGCAAAATTTTGTGCTCTGGTGTTCTCCACATATGATAACACACATGTGGAATTCATGTTTTTTGTAAGAAGCAAATTAATCATTTGGAACAGCCATATTTAGTGCTGATAAAATCTTTTTTCATGCAGCTTCATGTGACGAAGAACATTTTCCATGTAAGAATGTCAGCTTCTATGATTACCTGAAGGGACAAGTTGAAACACAACACTTGACAAACTAAATACTTGGCTCTTTAAACATTAAGTGAGAACATTTAGATAATTGCTATAATTAGATGTGAGATGCTTTACACATTAAATATATTAATGTATCTATTAATTAACTAAACTAATATATAATCAAATTCATGAATACTTTTGTTAACATAAGCGTGAGTAGATTCCAGGGGAGTTGCAGGGGATTTGCCCCCCCAATAAAAACATGAAAGACGCACTGGGGTCGCCATAGAACAATTGTGTAGTAGACTATCATTGTTTAAAGTTAGCTATTTAAACCAAATGAATCCCAAAACACCTGTTTTGAATATGCCGAACATGAGCAGAATGATCTATTCTATATATGATCTAAGTCCAGGGGTTAATAGATTCATTAAAATTAATTAATTGACAATTTACATGAATATGTCACATGCATATTTACCAAAGAAAATAGGACAGAAGCAGGCATATGTTGAAAAATATGAAATAGGCCTATGCCTACCAGAGAAAAACATTTTGATATTCCTTACTGCAATAGTTTTCATATATTTTGAAATAGTGTGCCAGGATTCCTGTATTTAATGTTTTCCTTTAAATAAAAAGAAATTTCCACCATACGTTCAGGCAGAAAATGCACAAATTGTTCCATAAGAATTCACCAGAATACAGAAAACAAATTGTTTAATTCTCAAAATGTTATGGGGGAGGACCCCAGACCCCCCGCTTTACAGTGGCAAAACAGGGACAATGAACACATGGCTAACAACAACAATGCGATCGTATGTGGTTTACTGCTTTATATTGGTGTGTTTCAGCAGTAGGCTACATATGCACAAGAAAGATGATGGTAGAATCAGCATGGCTCTAGAACCCTCAATACACAATATACGGCTACACTTCCTACACGTCACTGAGCACCACTCACCACGCCCATTAAACGCTGCAAACGTCTAGATCAAAAACGTTTTGAACGTTATCGAGAAAACGGGTCATTCAGTGAAAAAGTTAATTGAAAGTTCAGTCCACTGAATGCACCCACAGAAGCATTAGAAAGTGGGATCCACGTGGGGAACAAGGCTTGAGCTTCTCTACTCTGCCCAGACGAGGGCGCACTTTATTCACATATCATCACTTGACTTGACTCAAAAATCCTTAAATACGTTAAAACATGAACAGTACAAGGAGTTCCACAGCAGAGGGTCCTGATGTGAGAGTTCTCTAAATCCTTTGATTTAAAGTGGAACTACACCCTAAACTGTATTTTTTGAGCTGTAAACGATAACATGATTGATCTGTGATGAGACACATCAATGTTGGTGTTAATTTTGACACATTTTCCGTTTTTAAGAAAATCTGCATTTTAGTGGCTGAAAACATAACTACACGTCATATCCGTTAAAATGCACCCCAGGACCTGGCCTGTTGTCAACGGTACACTTAGTAAACTCATGTCATCAAATTAAAATGTTCATGTACATGTTAATGGGGCTCCCCCTCTCAGACCCTCCCAGCTCCGTATTTTTCAAAGTTAGTTGGTGGAGTCAGGCTCAGCGCTGTGGTGCAGTTACACTTTAATTACCGCTTACCATTTCAAATTTACATTTAAAAAAAATGTGAAAAAGAAAAATGGAAAGTGTATTTTTAATTTTCTAGATTTTTATTTTTTGGTCGCCTTTTTAATGTAAAATTAACATTTTCTAATTTTTTATTCGTGGGATGTTGACATACATTTTTTTTATATATATATAGAAAAACGGAAATATTTTGTTTCATAAATGTGGCTGCCTGCCTGAGGAGGGGGCTGAGTCGCTTGTCCCGCCCATCTCACCTAAGCATTGAATGAATACATCTGCGGTCATGGCTTCGCTGTTGTAGGTGAGTCGTTGATTGTTTGTCTAAATGCGCATTTACGCGGAACAAATCGATCCTAAATGTTTCAGTGTAGATTCTCCAGTAAAGCTCTCGTTGTATATGGTCTCAGATGTTAAATTAAATTCCCTGTTTTCCCTAACATGTCTCCTGTTGTGATGCTGTGGTCATTCTTTCATCTGGGGATGCAGATCTAGGCTCAGGACATCCTTTCAGCACTCCTCTGCAACAAACGCTCAGCATTCACAACCATCTTTATAAACATGTTTACTGAAACATGTTAATAAACCTTTCATTAACGTCAATCAATCATTTAAATAAAGGCCTACCTTATCTGACCAACTGCGCAACATAAACGGTCACAAAAATAAAATCAAAGAACAACGTTTACCCGTGAAATGAAAAAAAAGTAATGGGAAGTAATCAGATTATGTTACTAAATTTAGCTAATCCAAAAAATATGTTACTGATTAATATTTTAGTTTGGTAACTAGTAACTGTAACATATTACGTTTAAAAGGTAACTCGCCCAACCCTGGCATTCACATGCTCCAACCCTAAATAGCCATAGTCTTCAACAAGGATGGATATTTACCACATAAAAAGTTTTATTGTACCGATGACAAACTTTGTTGTTGAGCAGTTCTCGATGATTCACCTTGTGTCATTGGGATTCACTTGTATGTGCATTCAGCTAGAAGAGGGGTACATCTTCTGCTGATTATAGTGCATTTAAACCCTAAATGGTGTGGTTTGTATCAGACAACCGCAGTTCCTCAAATGTATAAATTGACGCTGGAGCCTCCCGCCCCGCCGGACACGTTGCCGGCCCCGGCGGAGCCGAAGTAACCCCACGTGTAGCTACTGCGGGTAGAGAAGGACGTCATTGCTGCCGGTACTGCTGGTGTGACGGAGGAGACACTCGGGGCTTAGTGGTGAACTCCTGGTGAGGCAGCAGCTTCTTTTATGCCTGTGGAAAGCAGGGCGTTGGTTGTCGGCCCGGATGACCCCCCTGGGCAGGCACTAACGGGGATTAGGCTACATTTCTCTGAGGGGAGACTCCACAGGTCTGGTGGGTTTGTAAATGTCAGAGCCATCTTGTTATCTCTGAGGGGTTTACTTTGGCCTCTGTCGCGGCCAGAGCAGGTTTGTTGGTATATTACAAATGTGTTTTTTGATTTTATTTTGTGTACACAACACAGTATGTTTCAAGCCAAGTCTAAGTTGTACAAATGTTAGAACTTGTTCAATAAAACTCTACAATAAAAGAACATACATACATAGTTTATTAAGACTTGATTATTACTGTAGTTTAAACTATTTTGCAACATTTACAAAGATGGGAAGTTTTGGGTTCGAGCCCCGCAGTTGACCCTGTGAACAACCTTGAGCAAGATACCTTACCGGTACCTTCTCCTTGCAATATACTAATTGTACAAATTTTAAGATGCTTTATTAAAAACACTCCACCTATTATACTGTTTTTGGATGTTATTTTGTTCCACTCATCTTTGTGAAAGTATATTCCTTTGCTACATTTAAGTACCATTTGGCATAGGAGACATTGCAAAATACATCTGTGTCACATTGCATTTCCTTGCCATTCGATACAATTGCATCTATATGAGATGTAAAACACATGAAAGACTTTGACTTCATGACATGTTTATTGAAGAATATGAATCTTTGACAGGTAGGAGGCCAAAGGTGGGACTTTAAGACACGACTGTAGAATTGTTTTTTGAATTGCTGCTGCTGTTAATGATGATGCCATGTTCATCAATCTCCTGCACAATGGTCACAGTCTTGGTCGTCCTGATGGTGCTGCTACTGCTGCAGAGATAAACACAGAGAACAATATTCTATAATCCTTGCTTGTTTTGTGAGTCACAGCGGCTACTTGATCCTTTGATTAATGTAATGCGTTTGCTCTACCTTTTTAAGTTAGCAATTGAGTTTACGACAATAACACATACTGCTTGGGCAATTTTATTCTCACAATAAACCATTTTTAAAGGTACACTCATCAAATTAAGCGATGGCACGACCAGATCCCCAAAATGTCTATAGGGTTAGGGTCAGCTCTCATTCAGACTCAGACTGAGTCTGAGTCTGAATGAGAGCTGATGAGGGAGCGGTCAAGAGGAACATCAGCCAATAAGCAGTGTCCACTGAGTTCCAGATCAAAGCTATGTATTTGTACCATTCATCGTCCCCGTCCAGCAGCCTGCGGTACTCGGCGATCTCCATCTCCAGCCGGGTCTTGATGTCCAGCAGCTGGGAGTATTCCTGCCCCTGGCGCTGGAGGTCAGTCCTGCGGTGAGACAACTGCGCCTCCAGACCACCCACCTGCCTCTGGTACCCCGCTAGCATGCTAGCATACCTGCTCTGGGTGTCGGCAAGGGAGCCTTCAAGAGAGGTTTTCTGTTGATGGGGTACACAAGTAAAGAGTTCTCAGAGAAAGGTCCAAGAAGGTTCCGGTGAATCATGTTCAGAACACTTTTAGGTGCGTTCAAAATTGGCGAACATTGGCTGAACATGTTTGCTTTGAACAACTTTGAACAATTTGTGTAAAACGTTCCAAAAATAATAGGTTTGAACTGTCACCCTTCATCCAGCGTCAACGTGTGTTTTGTCTATGATCATGCTTGTATTCTCACCATGCTGAGTTGGGACTGAAGCTCAATCTCCAGACTCTGCAGGGTGCGTTTGACCTCCGTGACCTCAGACCTTGTTGATTGGAAGGTTTCGGTGCTGACGGCGACTTCCTTATTGAGATCGCTGGACTGGACGAATCAAAGAAAATATGCAGACAAAAATCATATAGCGTTTATATAAGAATAAGAAAAACTAAAGCTGCTGTTGTAAGTGATGTAGAAATATGTCTGTTAAATCTATACCTTGGTCTGGAACCAGACTTCCAGCTCCTTGCGGTTCTTGTTGGCCACGCCTTCGTAGTGCTGCCTGATTCCAGCCAGGACCTCCGAGAGGTCTGCCTGAGGGGCAGCGTCCACCTCCACATTCACCTGACCTCCCATCTGGGAGTTCAGGGCCAGCAGATCCTGCAGGAACACAAACAGGAAGTGGAAATGAGCTATAATATAGGAAACACGAACATGGTAGATGGGCTGTACTTATATAGCGCTTCTCCAACCTTACGGCAACTCAAAGTTCTTTACAATAGACACACACACATTCATACACCGAAGGTGGTGTGAGCCATGCAAGGCACAATCTAGCAGTTAGAGTTAGATGCCTTGCTCAGGGACACCTCGACACTTGGTGAGGAGTTAGCAAGGTTCAAACCAGCGACTTCTGGATCACCCACTGCCTCTATCAAGCTATGGAACCACTAGCCACGCATTAGCCTCTATTAGCATGCTAGCTTTCAGTCGGATCCATCACTGACCTCCTCGTGGTTCTTCTTCAGGAAGATCAGCTCCTCCGTCAGACCCTCAATCTGCATCTCCAGGTCAGTTCTGGTCAGGGTCAGCTCATCCAGAACCTTCCTCAGGCTGGGCATGTCTGCCTCCACTGACTGGCGCATTTCCAGCTCATTCTCATACCTGGAAGAGTGGTTTCCAGAATTATGTTTGTTTGTTTCTCGTAAATGTGTACACAGTGCAAATTGTGTCCCGCGCTCCATCACAAGCAATAGCCCTGAGGCAAACACAGAATATGATACTCACTTAATTTTGAAGTCTTCCGTAGCTAGCTTTGCGTTGTCAATAGCCAGGTAGAGCTTTGTGTTTTCATGAGTAGCAGCGTAGATCTGTGTAGTAAGGTCAAGGACAAACATTATCAGTAACCCGTACAGAAGATGTTATTTTATCATTGTGTCAGCTCAAGTCAGTTTATTTATTTATATAGACTTGTCATTGTGCAGTGGCATGAATTCTAGCTAATAATAATAGGATGGATCTGGTCTGGTCTGTCACAGGAAAACGTTTTGTACTTTAGTATACTATATGGTGCCTGGCCTACAGCCACCTTCAAATCATTAGCTCTTCCTTATACGTACGGTCATTCTAAGGGATTATAGAGTTGTGGCTCAGTTGTAGGCCAGAGGCTTTAAACAATGAGTCACAGGCTTTATTAAGCATGCATTGTTTACAGTAAAGCCTGTAAACCCCTCAGACTGTTCTTTAATGACAGGTTCCCCTACTTAGCAAATAAAATGCAAAGATAAAACCTGATACGGTCCAGAGAATATTGTGATACTGTGACTGTTTTTTCCAGAGATGCACACCATTTTAAAGCCATATTTTAAAATAAATATTACACATAAAATGCCACTATGGTGACAGACCAACACATATGTCTGAGGTGACTGACACATTGACCACTGCATTTCATACTGCTCATTTCTGAAATCTTACTAATGAGCATATAGGCTGTTATAGCCTATACTCCAAACATCCATATAGCCAGTAGTAATAAAACAAATCCCTAAACTTTCTAGTTCAAGTAATTCTGCTAACACAGTTATCAGTGTCTATCTGCAGTTACCTGGTCCTGAAGAGCGCTGATTTTGACCTGGAAGGCATCGTAGTCGTGGCAGACCGGTGTGGCCTTCTTCTCCATGAACTCCCTGATCTTCAGCTCCAGCTCGGCGTTGGCCTTCTCCAGGCTGCGTACCTTCTCCAGGTAGGAGGCCAGGCGGTCGTTAAGGTTCTGCATGGTGGCCTTCTTGTTGTCGTTCACGCCGTCCGACGCGTCGCTCATCGCCGACGACGCGGAGAACGCCTGGGAGATGCGCACACCGGAGCCTCCCGCCCCGCTGTACACGCTGCCGGCCCCGGCGAAGCCGAAGTGACCCGACCTGGAGGTAGAGCTGAGGGAGGACATGTAGCTGCTGCGGGTGGAGAAGGATGTCATTGCTGCTGCGTACTGAAGCCGGTACTGCTGGTGTGACGGAGGAGACACTCGGGGCTTAGTGGTGAACTCCTGTTGAGGCAGCAGCTTCTTTTATGCCTGTGGAAAGCAGGGCGTTGGTTGTCGGCCCGGATGACCCCCCTGGGCAGGCACTAACGGGGATTAGGCTACATTTCTCTGAGGGGAGGCTCCACAGGTCTGGTGGGTTTGTAAATGTCAGAGCCATCTTGTTGGTGCTGAGGGGTTTACTTTAGCCTCTGTCCGCCAGAGCAGGCTTGTTGGTTCGCTGCTAAACCCAGGGGCGGGAGAGTCTGGTATAGGATCTATTACACAGAATGTCCCTTTACCTGAAGTGCAGGTCCTGTCGATGGGTGTCGCTCCCGGCCCACCCATACACCCCAGCCCCCATATCAACTGACCATTGAATCTTCGGATTAAAAAAGACAATACAATGACACGTCTCCAAGTAGCACATACATTGGCTACTCCTGCATGTCATGTCAGTGCTGATAAACGTACAGTAGTCCACACATGAAATAGCCTGTTATGTTATGTTGGAAAAATTAGGTGCATCGTAGCAGACTTTATTTTGCAGATTAAATGGTAACCCTAGCTTCTAACCAACTAAATTAAAATAAAAAATAACTCCATAATATCCTCCAACTCCATAAAATTCCTCTACTATTAGATAACTGTTTTCACTTAGTTTTATACTTTTTTTTTTTTTTTTTTACATACTAATGTGCTTTCTGAAGGAATAAAACTAATTAAACTAACTAAAAATAATCATCATAAATGTACAGTATATACTATATGATTATGTATGAACAAACATTATTTTGTATATTACTTTCATGATTGAATCATGATTAATGCTAGTATAGGCTACATGCTACCTATATAAACGCTATTATTACTACACAAATAAGTGTAATAATATTATAATATAAATATAAATAATGTTTGAAAGACAAGAAAGCATACATTTAAATGTAGAGTGGAAAACCTTTTTTCACACGGGTGTGTTCAGACAAGCCCTATTGTGTCTATACACGCATAGGTGAACACTGGTCAGATCCGGGGCTCCGGGGCAAAAGGGAGTGCATCCTCCCCTTCTAATTGTCTTGCTAAATGGGAGGGTTTTTAACATTGTTAAAATGTTTTTATTTTTAGTACACTGATGTCTCAATACTGAGTTTGCTTGTACTATGCAAACACAATTAAGGTTTGGTTTTACCTAACTTACTGAACAATACAATAAAATGCTATTCAGTACGAATTTGCTTGCAGACATTTTCTTTCTTTTGAATGTTGAAACTGGTAAAACAGGTATCAGGTAAAACAGGACTAATGTCAGAACCCCCCCTTCCCCCCCTCCACCATACACATTTTCTTAATTTAGTTAGGAAAGGGTTAATACAATGGTAAAACAAAAAAATATGCTATCCTATAATTATTGTTACAGTTAAAGTACATTAAAAAAACAATTAGTTTCACCTGTTTCCCTCTCTGTATGTAAACCCTTGTATTTCCTCTACTGTATGTTGTTGATGTTAGTGTAAATGTTGATGTTTCTATTGTGCTGTATCTCCAGTATCTCATTATTATCTCATTTATCAGCTGTTATGTTGTGCTCTTGGATCCAGCCTCACCAGCAGTATTACAGTGACATGTCTGATGCTTTATACTCAGTATTCTGTTTGCATTGTTGATGTTAGTGTATGTTGATTTATTCAACAAATGCTCATGGCCATCATCCACGCATCACACATTCTGCATTCACATTCTAACACAGTGATCTTCTATTGGAGAGACCATTTTGGGGTGTTCTGTGCCAGCCTGGGAAAATAGGATGCATTGTGGTTCAAAATGGTTCCTTTCCTCCTTCCTTTTTCCAAGTCCTGCATCATGTTAACTGTTATTGTCGAAAACAAACAGTGATGCGTTGTGTTGTGTTGTTTACGGCATTTGGCAGACGCTTTTATCCAAAGTGACTTACATGTAGTACATGTGTCAGTAGTTAGACAGGTCATATACCAGCAATTATAAGCAAACAATATTCTAAATAGAACAAATACAGCATAATGTCATTATACCTATTACCACGTAACCAACCATATAAGATGAAATAGGTAATGGCCTAGCTAATAAAGTGCATAACATTTATATTTTTATTTTTTTTATTTTAAATAAATAGTGAGAGAAGAACATGAGAAGTTAACAAGGGGATTCAGAGATGACACTCTTAGACAGGAGAGAGTGCTAAGAGGTGGCGAGGTCGCTGGTCAAGGTACCAAGGGGATTCAGAGATGACACTCTTAGACAGGAGAGAGTGCTAAGAGGTGGTGAGGTCGCTGGTCAAGGTACCAAGGGGATTCAGAGATGACACTCTTAGACAGGAGAGAGTGCTAAGAGGTGGCGAGGTCGCTGGTCAAGGTACCAAG
>JAODUE010018257.1:8557-19591 GCA_027564755.1 Amblyopsis hoosieri
CCCAACAACACCCACAACCACCACAACAACACCCACACCCCCCCCCCCCCACCCCCTTCCACTCCCCCCCCCCCACACCCACACACCCACCATGTCCGTGGAGCCTGCGGCGGAGCTGCCCTTCTACTACGGCAGCATCAGCCGGGCCGATGCGGAGCAGCACCTGAAGCTGGCCGGCATGTCGGACGGCCTGTTCCTCCTCCGCCAGTGCCTCCGCAGCCTGGGCGGCTACGTGCTGTCGCTGGTGTGGAACGTGGAGTTCCACCACTACCCCGTGGAGAAGCAGCTCAACGGCACGTACTGCCTGGCCGGCGGCCGGCCGCACTGCGGCCCCGGCGAGCTGTGCGAGTTCTACAGCAAGGACCCCGACGGGCTGGTGTGCACGCTGCGGAAGCCCTGCCTGCGCACGCCCGACACGCCCATCAAGGCCGGTGTGTTCGACAGCCTGCGGGAGAACATGCTGAGGGAGTACGTCAAGCAGACCTGGAACCTGGAGGTGAGGAGGAGGAGGAGAGGGAGGAGGAGGAGGAGAGGGAGGAGGTGGGAGGTGAAAAGAAGAAGAGGAAGGAGATATTTTATTTATATAGCGCTTTTCTTTCCACTGACTAGAGGTTTTGTAGGCGGTGGCTGGGACCTGCTCCTTTTCAGCTTATAGGCCATGAAAGGGCAAAAGCAAAAGGTCCCAGGTTTGATCCTGGCCTACCCATGTGTGAGCATCCTTCAGCAAGATGTATATTCTCTATTTAAAGGTATAGTCAGCTATGACTAAATAATCCGGTACTTCTACACAGCCCTGGCTCCAGAACATAAACACTACTCACAACAACAAAGCCGCTTGGCTTCACAATGCAGCAGTGCTGCGGATACTGTTTTGATTTGAGCTCGAAGTATATTTTGGCAATTTACGAAATGAATCAGCTCACTATCGATCTCTAGAAGGCTGCATGTCACACCACCTAATTTATCTCTAAAATAATACTAGAAATCTATGGTATATGAAACTAGATACGTGTGTGTGTGTGTGTGTGTGTGTGTGTGTGTGCGTGCGTGTGCGTGCGTGCGTGTGTGTGTGCGTGTGCGTATCTGCACTGGTGTCTGTGGTCAGGGGGAGGCCATGGAACAGGCCATCATCAGCCAAGCTCCACAGCTGGAGAAGCTGATCGCCACGACAGCCCACGAGAAGATGCCCTGGTACCATGGAAAAGTGTCCCGGCAAGAGGGCGAGCGGCGGCTGTACTCCGGAGCGCAGCCAGACGGCAAGTTCCTGTGAGTAGTAGACAGATGACAAACTGCAAATCGGCTGATTGTCGAACCTCAGATTGAAGAACAATGCGGTTTCCGTCCTGGTCGTGGAACAACGGACCAGCTCTTTATTCTCGCAACAATCCTGGAGGGGCCCTGGGAGTATGTCTTTCTGGTCTACATGTGTTTTGTGGATCTGGAGAAGGTGTATGACCGGGTTTGCCAGGAGATAGTGTGGGAGGTGTTGCGGGAGCATAGGGTGAGGGGGTCCCTCTTAAGGGCAATCCAATTCCTCTATGTCCAAAGCGAGAACTGTGTACCGATTCTCAGAAGTAAGTCGGACTCGTTTCAGGTGGGGGTTGGTTTCCGAAGGGCTGCGCTTTGTCACCAATCCTCCTACAATGGAATACCTGCAAAAACAAGCCTGAAATTTCCGTTGAAAGTCCGTAACCTATCTCTAATTTTTTAATGTCTGATCTGAGAAATGTACCAGCGACTTACAAAAATTGTAATTCATGTTTGCATTTTGTTTCCATGGCTTCAGGTCTTCCGTTAAACAGGATGTGGCACATGCAATAACTCCCTTTTATCTTTTTTTTAAGGAATTTTCTTTTTTATTTCTCAATTCCTCAGCGTGAGAGATAGAGAGGAGTCTGGCACGTTTGCCCTTTCGGTATTATACGGCAAAACCGTGTACCACTACCAAGTCCTCCACGACAAGTCAGGGAAGTACTCCATGCCGGAGGGAACCAAGTTTGACACCATATGGCAGGTAGGGCTGCTATATGTGACGTACGTTCAAGGTGGAGTCGGGGATTCATGGGTTGTTAATATTTGAACTAGATCAAAACAAAAAACTTATTCTCGCTTCATTGCCATAGGACACACCGTCAGAAAGCTCTTTCCCAAACATTGCTAAGGCTAGGGTATGTGTTGTGTGGTGCGGTCTGCACCACCGGGCATGTGTTCCCATTTACAGAGCCAGGGCTGTGTAGAAACACCAGATACTTTTTTTCAACACGCACACATAGAATGGCTAGCTGGCGGACCGTGAAGAGATATTCGCTGAACTCGTCAAAAAGTGCATTATCTTAAAATCACTGACTCCACCTTTAACACAAGGCTCAGGGGTTTTCATCAGATCTTTCTTCAGAGGTTGTTCTTAATGGTAAATGGACTGCATTTATAAAGCGCTTTTCTAACCTTCAGGTCACTCAAAGCGCAGCAGTATTTCAGCACACTCACCCATGCACACACACATTCACACACCAATGACGATTGCTGCCATGCAAGGTGCGACCAACCACCGAGAGCAGCTAGGGGTTAGATGTCTTGCTCAAGGACACCTCAACACTTGGTGAGGTGTTAGCCAGGATCGAACCAGCGACACCTGTCACCCCTGTCGCCACTGTCGCCCTATATATTCTTCAATGATCTTTATTACATTTGTTTTATAGTCATGCTCATATAAATTGAGGTGAACACAACAAACTGTAGTGTCTTTGTACGTACATACATACATACATACCATACTGTACACTAGATGAATCTCTCACATGCCATAATAACACAGGTAGCGTTACATATTATAGTCTCCATCTCTGCTTCCACTTCAGATTCACTGTAGCCTACATTATACTCTTTGTTTGATAAAATCAAATGTGGTTACATTTATTTGCTTTTTTTTCATGTGCATGCAGTCCATTCAATGTAAAGCAATTCTTGTATGAAAGGTGCTATAAAAACTAGGGATGGAACCGATACGATACAGAGATCGGATATCGGTCCGATGCTGACTTAAATAGCTGGATCGGTATCGGTGACAATTAGACAGTTGTAACCGATTCATGGGGCTTATCCAATTAAATTAATTTACACGTGTAGGTCTACTGTCAAGCATCAGCCATGTCTAACCTACCCAGGCCACACTATCAGCAGCAGGTTTCTTAAATGCATCTAAGTCCTACTATAGAGAGAGAGTCATTTACTTTGCATCTTAACTTAAAACTTAATTTAACACTGGAATCGGATCAGTACTCGATGTCGGCCGATACCCAAAGTGCCAGTATCTGTATCGGTATCGGGACTGAAAAAACTGGATCGTGCCATCCCTAATAAAAACAAATCATGTTTATTATTGTTTTTTAGCTAGTAGTAGCTCACGCTTCCCATAGCAAAACAGGTTGCGTTGTATTATCTTAAACGAGTGTTGCTGCCGCTTAGCGGTGTTAAATACTGCAGATGTGGTCTGCTATACAGATCTACAAAGCCTGACCTGCATAGGGCTCTGCCACATGCTGTACTTTTGACAGTTCATAGACATCATATATGTCATAATATAATATAATATAGGGCGGCAAGTGGTAGAGTTGTAGAGCGATAGGTGATCAAGCACTTGCTGGTTCAAACCCCGTTAACCCCGAGTGACGAGGTGTCCTTGAGCAAGACACCTAACCCTAACTACCTCCGGTGGTCAGGCGTCTCCTTGCATGGCTGACATTTTGCCATCAGTGTGTGTGACTGGGTCAAAGTGAGGCAGATAATGTAAAGCGCTTTGGACCAAAACGCTTTATGAATACAGTCCATTTACCACAATATGAGAATTATGTAGAATTGTAGAAATACGAGGAAAGAACTGAAAGGCACCTCCGAACTCTGATTTTAAAATGACTATAGCGATGCCCTGGCCAGAATTAAGGGAACCATGCCATCCGAGGCCTCAGCATAATTAGAACATTGTATATTTTCTAATAAAAATTAAAGAACAAATGAAGTGATGGTTTGATAGATGTTTTATATTATTTAAATATTTTATATATTAAATGCTATTTCTGGCTTGTTCCAATCTTTCCCACCAGCTGGTCGAGTATCTAAAGATGAAACCCGATGGCCTAGTGACTATCCTCAGAGAGGCCTGTGTGAACAACACCAAGCAACGTAATAAAAAAAAAATAGAAAAAAAAAATTTATATGTCATCCTTTCATAGCAATACCTCTATTTGTTTACAGTACATGAAAGTAAATCAATTTTGGAATAATCAATATATTTCTGTTTTATAATCTTTCAGAGATGCCTAATGTTCCCTCAGGAGTGAGTATTGACGAGATGTTTTATCATTCCACTTAAAATGATGTATTGGTGGTGGTGTGCCTGTGTGAAATTAAATGGCGCTGAATTCTTTCAGAGGCGGCCCCGGGCAAATGGATATACAGCGCCCCCTGGAGGTTAGTTGATTAATGTACAATACAGCAATACAATTCTAATAGATTCTAAAAAAATATTTTAAATACAAAACAACAAAACTAAAGCTGTTGACTTATTGTTTATCAAATTATCAAAACATCTCAAATATGTGCTTTGAAATTAATAAAGCCATAGAACCGAATGTTATTTGGCTTGGTTTAAGGATTTGCTATGATGTTGACAATTCTGTTCTTACAGCAGCCTCCAAGCCAGTCAGCCAAGAGCCAGCCCGAGAGCTCATGCCCATGGATTGTGAGGGTTTCATCAACCCATACCACAACCCCAACGATCTGAAGAAGTTCAACATCAAACGAGAACAGCTGATGATGGACGAGATAGAGCTGGGCTCCGGGAACTTTGGCTGCGTCAAAAAGGGGGTCCTCAAAATGCCAACGTGAGGGCCGTTATTACAATGCATGATTACATTTTGTGATGAGAAAATTGTAAACACACTTTAACATTTTAGATTGAGTAACACCCTCGATGATATAGCTTCCGCATCTCAATATAAGTCCACGTGCTGATTTATAACAGATTTTTCATTGGGCGTTATATACTCAAATGAATATATGGTTGTTGATATTTAACCTCTACGGCTGGATGAATTGAATCCTTGTAGTCCCAGTGGCACTGGTGACTGAAAACATATCCATTAAGTCCATTAAATACAACAACCAACAACATTTTATCTAAAAGGCATAAAGTAAACAAAGGGAGGCTATACAGGTCAGGTTGAAAGATGACATCAGCAGCCATTTTGCGGGACTAGCCTTAATTAATTAGAGAACCTCTGTACGGTCATGTGCAGATGTTACTTAAAGTGCCTCAATATGACTTTCGGCCACTAGATGTCACTCTAAGCACCAGCATGTCAGACCAAAACAAATGCTTTGTTGGCCCCACACATACACACACACACGTGCAAACCAGGCATCTGGAATTACAACACACATACACACACACACACAGAGGGAGTGTGATGTCATTCTGTGCTCAGGACACCATCACTACACTACATCTTTTACATAAAAAAACAGTTCATTTGCTGCAATAATAATGTTTAAAATATCACACCTATATATCACCTTGTGTGTGTGATATATATGCTCTGAGCCTGACTGCACCCACTGAACATCTTTGAAAAATGCAAATAAGTAGTCGAGGATCTCAGCGAGGGGCGGGTGCTGAGAGGGGGACCCACATTAACATTCATTT
Source organism: Amblyopsis hoosieri (assembly GCA_027564755.1). NCBI lineage: Eukaryota > Metazoa > Chordata > Actinopteri > Percopsiformes > Amblyopsidae > Amblyopsis > Amblyopsis hoosieri. The sequence goes on from JAODUE010018257.1 coordinate 14,259, forward strand.
ATTTTGATTACACACGAGCAGACCAAGTGTGCCAGCCAAGTCCTAAGGCGATTTGTAACGGCTACAGACATGTTCAGACCATAAAAAAAAAACGATTTTTATAACGACCAGGATTTATGCGTCTCATCACATTGCAGTCCAGTGATTTAGTTTACAAAAGTAACTGCACCCTAAAATCTGTTTTTCGTCTGTTTACTTTACTTCACCCTTAAAACACAATTTAGAGTGCAGTTACACTTGAAAGAGTAACTGCACCTTAAAATGTGTTGTTTTTATTGCTGTAAGCTACGTATTAGGATTGAACTGCGTTGAAACGCGTCAATGCTGGTGTTAATATTGACAAAATCTCTAATTGTAGAAAAATCGCTACTTCATGGTCTGAAAATGGCTCTAAACGTCATCCAGGGTGCAGTTACACTTGAAGGGTCAGATGTTACATGACGCCCCTGTGTCTCCTCCCAGGGGCCAGATAGACGTGGCCATCAAAGTCCTGAAGAGTGACAACGAGACACTGGTGAAGGAGGAGATGATGAGGGAGGCCGAGATCATGCACCAGCTGAGCAACCCCTACATCGTGCGCATGCTAGGCCTGTGCCACGCCGAGAGCCTGATGCTTGTCATGGAGATGGCGTCCGCGGGGCCACTCAACTCATTCCTCGCCTCCAACAAGTATGTAGTCCCTCGCGCGGAGACCTTTGACCTTTGCCTCGTTGTGTGTTCTTATGCTGAGGCCGGAGAGCTTGGAAACAGACAGGCCTCAACGGACGGCACTTCCTCATTCGATTTTTGGAAGGATGGGGGGACTTTTAACCCTTTATGCAGACCCGAACGACCCAGCGTTCCATGCAAGTCAATGGGGAGGTTCCCGGATTGAACCATAATATTGCCCATTGTTTCTCTCTGGGAGGCGTTAATGGGTATTTTGAGTATATTACATTAATTCCAAAGTACCTACGATCAATCTGAGGCCACAGCGATATTTCTGCAGCAAACTGTTTTGGGGTAAATTAACTAACCACAGGTAAATGCCCTTGGTGACACGTCCGCTTAAGAGACTGGAAGCGTTCCATTTTTGCTTCCATTGAAATGCATTACAACGCTCCATCGTTGTTGTTATTCCAGTGTTTTCGCTGAGACACTCTCCCCCCCCTCTTCATCCTCGCTGTTTCCGTAGGGACACAATGAAGGTGGAGGACATAGTCAACCTGATGCACCAGGTGTCCATGGGAATGAAGTATCTGGAGGAGAAGAACTTTGTGCACAGAGATCTGGCTGCACGCAACGTGCTGCTGGTCAACAAACAGTTTGCCAAGATCAGTGACTTCGGCCTGTCCAAAGCCTTGGGAGCAAACGACAACTACTACAAGGTAGTAACGATTTTACTTGCTATGGTGATACCCACCATTAAAGGAACACTCTGGGATTTGTGCTGGAACTTCAATTATGGATGACCTTCACAAAAACATTTTTTGTTTTGTTTGAAACTTTCAAAATGCATGTCTCTCTGAGTGGTTTGCATTCCCCTCCCTGTACTTCACCGTGTACAGATCTCCAAGGCTCACACGACTCCCTACACTCAATATATCAGATTTACTTATTCCCACTCATAACTCACCTAACACCTTAGTCATTCTTGGGAACGCTCGCTAAATTTGAGCTCAAATCAAAACAATATTCCTCCGCTTCCTCCGCGGCGCTACCCCACACATCGAAATGCACTGTGTAGCAAAGCACACTACTACAGCTTTGTTGTTGTGAGCGGCGTTCATCACTATGTTTACGTTCCTATTTATGGAGCCAGGGCTGTGTAGAGGTATCGGATCATTTTTTCAACGCGCACAGAGAACGGTAAACTAACGATATGCAAGGAGATATTTGGTGAATTTGACAATGTGTGTATTATCTTACAATTAGCTTGCAATAGCTGACTTTACCTTTAAATCTCTGATCTTTGGTTAATAATTTCTAACCTGTCCTTGTTAAGACATTTTGTCATGCTGTCTTTTATATATAGGCTCGTACCTCAGGAAAATGGCCCCTGAAGTGGTATGCTCCAGAATGTATCAACTACAGGAAGTTCTCCAGCAAAGGCGATGTCTGGAGTTTTGGCATAACTATGTGGGAGGCCTTCTCGTTTGGAGGCAAACCGTACAAGGTACTGTGCATATCAACAGAGCGTTTATCAGCTGTGAAACAATATTTAAACATATACAGCCGTGGACCAGATTGAGAGACCACCGCAGCAGTTTCTCAGATTTTTCTACTTTACTTACATATTTTACTTACATGCAATATATGTATTTTTAGATTTGTGTTTATAGGATTTCCATGTTATATTCTTTACATTTACAGTATATTTATACTATTACATTTTAAAGAATGTATAGTGGGCTCTTGATATTTTTTTTCTGCGGCTGTATATTTTTTTTATTCCACTGGACAGAATGTTGTTCACAGCATTCAAGGCCGTGGAGATTTGCCCTCGCTGCCATATCGGAACAAACCATAGCTTTACCCTGTCTCAACAGAAAATGAAAGGCACAGACGTGATTCAGTTTATTAAAATTGGAAATCGCATGGATAGTCCCCCTGGATGTCCAGAGCAAATGTATGCGTTGATGAAAGAATGCTGGACGTACATGTGAGACCCAACAACTTCTTATTCTTTGTTGTTGTTGTTATTATTATTATCATTATTATCATTATTATTATTATTATTATTATTATTATCATTATTATTATTATTATTATTACTGCCATTCCCATGTAATGCTGCTGTTTGGCCTTCCTCTCTGCCCAGACATGAGGACCGACCAGACTTCAAGAAGGTTGAGGAGTCCATGAGGACCTACCATTACTCCATATCTAACAAGGCCCAGCTGGAGGAGAGTGCTTGTGCTGCTGCTGAGCCTAGCAAGTAGACCGGAACAAGGGACATGCTGTCCCTGCGCTGCACAATGCATCCTTTCAAATGGCCATTAGCAACCAAAACAAAGGGTTTCTTATGAACCGTGCACTCAGACCAGCTTAACAGGCCTTACTGATGTTTAGCATTTTTGACCTAAATGTGTCCAGCGTACATGAATGTCTGTCGTTCTTTGGTCTGAATGTGTCTTTGGTCTGAACTGTCCATGTCTATTCAATTATATGCATTTCTTCTTGACCTTTTCTGTATGGGGGGAAATTAAAAATGCATACTGTATGTACATATGAAGGAAGTTTTATTTCCACTACAGTCTAACAAAAATTGTGGGTAACTCTTAATCAGATACACGATCAAATAGAATTGTACACTGGTGAATTTATAGGCCTATACAAAACATTTGATTGAATTAAATCTGAAAGTTATTTTATTATTTTACAAAGTTGAACTTTTTTGACATGGTAAGGCAGCGAATACAAACATCACAATCATACAAACTACCAAATAATAAATAATAATTATTGTTAATATAGTTGTTTTGTTGTTATTGTCCTGATAATAACAATATTTGTAATAATGTATAATGTATGTAATAATGTATTATTATTATTTTTGGTAGTAGCAGCACTATAGCAGTAGTTGTCGTAGTATTTATAAGGTCTGAAAGGATATGAAAATTAGTGTAGATTAAGATTTGCATATATTGCGTTGCTGCAGCCTAGGACTGCCTACAGCATCTCGGGTAGTACAATGACGTATCATCAAAGGAAGTACTTCTTTCGTTTGCTACAGGGAGGAGTCAGTTGTGTTCGCTTCCTTAATACAGTGAAATGTTTATTGACTGATTAGAAATACTACATCATATAGGCCATGTATTCATAATGTAGTAGGGTGCGTGTGCGTTTACATAGACGTCTACTTTTCATCCAGATACATTTGAACAAAGGTCGAAGAACTGACTGAACAGGAAGGCGGAACAAGTAAGTTCGGGAAAGTGGCTTTCAACTGAGAAATGTCGTCACACTTAAGTCGTCTGTCTGTATTAATGTATGTTCCTGTGTGCGGTTGTTTGAGCTTGGCCTGTCTATTAAGCACAATACGTTGTATTTTGACTTGGTGGGTGGGATCTATCTATTACCTGTTGCAACAAGTTCTATCGATGCCGCCTATGGCTGGCGCCATGAATAAAGTTGGTGCACACTCTTCGTCGTGCGCTCTGTCGTTTCATCCGAAGCATTGTCTTAATATATACAACTATAGAGATACTACACGCATATACTGCATAACCACGCTGGGCAGATATATGACGATGACCATTTAGAACACTACAACAATGAACATACATACGTACAAACGCAGACAATAACCGTAGTCTGGCGTAGGTCCTCCTTACACAATTCCACGAATTCCACCTCGTTTCGTTTCACGTTGTAACAGTAGGGAATGAGTCATCGTGTCCACTCTGCGACAATGTATTGTTGTAGTTCATTGGTGTTTTCACTTTGTCTTAGATTTTTCTAATACCGATAATAATTTACAGACTGTTGATTTTAGTAACGAGTTAGCCTGCTTGTTCTATTTGCACGCTCCCAGCTGTAGTCTAATGTTAAATATGTGAGATGTGTAATAGCTGTGTGTGTGTGTGTGTGTAATTGTTTTGTAAATATTTAAGTGTTACCCGTTTAAGAGTTACACCACACAATGATATTTGAATAGTGCAAAACACATTATTAATTAAAATATATCTGGTTCTTTATCTTTCTTCCTCTGCCATTCCATCAAACACACAGGACTATAATCGGAGGCAAGACAAATAACCATTAAACTGCCATAAAAGTCTTAACCTGTGTTCACACAACCTTGTGGCTGTTTGCACCCGTAAATAATTCCCTGCCAAAACACAGCTGAGGCAAACTTCCCTGTGTGCACCACATGCGAGCATGTCCATGGCCCTAAAGCAGGTCTTCAACAAAGACCGGACATTCCGGCCCAAGCGCAAATTTGAGCCCGGCACGCAGCGCTTTGACCTGCACAAGAAGGCCCAGGCCTCCCTGAACGCCGGTCTGGACCTTCGACAGGCGGTGCAGCTGCCCCACGGCGAGGACCTCAACGACTGGGTGGCGGTCCATGTGGTGGACTTCTTCAATCGCATCAACCTCATCTACGGCACCATCAGCGACTCCTGCACCGACCAGACCTGCCCCGTCATGTCCGGAGGGCCCAAGTACGAGTATCGCTGGCAGGACGAGCACAAGTACAAGCGGCCCACGGCGCTATCGGCCCCCAAGTACATGAGTCTACTGATGGACTGGATTGAGGTGCAGATCAACAACGAGCACATCTTCCCCACCAACGTCGGTAGGTGTTAAAGAGCACATATCCCCCACCAACGTCGGTAGGTGTTAAAGAG
>JAODUE010018257.1:19691-49277 GCA_027564755.1 Amblyopsis hoosieri
CATCTTCCCCACCAACGTCGGTAGGTGTTAAAGAGCACATATCCCCCACCAACGTCGGTAGGTGTTAAAGAGCACATATCCCCCACCAACATCGGTAGGTGTTGGGGCGACTGGTAGTAGTAGTTTTTAAAGGACGTTTATTATTATTGGTCACACTCACATACACACAGAACTGCAGTGAGGAATAGTAGGGAAATGCTTTTGTTTGTAGGTCAACAAACAAAACTACAAATATACAAAGTAACAAAAAATAAAAACACAATACATTTATTATAATCCAAAGGGAAAAAAGAAATACCAGGTAACAGAATAAGGTTATTTATTATTATTAATTATTATTATTATTATTTATTACGGTTATTTATTTTAAAAACTGTTTATAGTGGCACACGTGGCATCAAAATTAGGTCAGGGGTTTATTTCTAGCAGCTGCTTCTCAGAACGCTACTACATTAGAAGCAGTGTGTTATCACGAGGCTTAATAAATCCCAGTGAAAAGGTTAGTGAGGCGGTTCACCTACTTCAGAGTTAGATCAATCTACCCCTACAGAACTGCTGCCTTTAATGAAGCTATTATTAACATTAAATATTACTAATAGTGACAGTGTATTTTTAGAAATGTTTCTTCCCCTTTTAGTTTGTCAACAACAACTATATTAAAGGTGCATTCCCCCCTGCAGATCTCTCTGGGTAAAGGAGTGTCAACCATTGATTTATGAGAGTGCTTTCAGAGTTTCAAATCAAACCAATACGTGTGCCCCTTTAACACAGTATGTTCATTTTAGTTTGACATATTCTGAAATATGTGTTCTTGAAAAAGTGTAATGCATAAGATGAAGATATGGTATTAAAGTTGATATTTGTGTCCACATTGGATGCTGATGTGGACCGCCCATAACGCAGCGCATTCATAATCACTTTATCTGGTGGCATTATAATCCAGACATTCTCTGGATTCTATTTTCCATGTCTTTCCAACACCAGGCATAGTTTGGTGTCTGACTAAATATCCCAGAAATGGAATGGTCCACAGCAGACTATTATTAGAGCTGAACATAGCTTGTGTCCTCGAAAACAAATTCTTGCAATATTATTGAATTAGTAAGCGGAATGCTAAACAGAACCGCTTGAACCGAGTGACTTCAAGGATGATAGTTCCATCTCGTGGGAGTTTGGTTAGGAGTTGTGCTAAATAATACCACTTCAGATGGATAGAAGAGATTTTGGATATGTGTGTCACTCACAAATCAGACATGAGTTCATTAACATGGAAGAGAACTATTGGGACAATTTGCATCGTATGGTAAACCGGGACAAGACTACTTATTTAAGACTACTTATTCATTTATTTAGTTATATATGGTCGGTTTCACAGACATTGATTCATTTTAGTCCAAGACTAAAAGGACAATCTCCATTGAAATAAATGCTTAGTCTAGGACTAGGCTTAATCCATGCCTATGAAACTGACCCATAATGTTTGGCAGTGTCAGTATTGTGGTGGATTGAACACGGTGTCACTCTGGTGTCTGTCTTTGATTCCAAGGTACTCCCTTCCCTAAGACCTTCATGCAGGTGGCAAAAAAGATCTTGTCTCGTCTGTTTCGTGTGTTCGTCCACGTCTACATACACCACTTTGATCGTGTGAGCCAGATGGGTGCCGAGGCTCATGTCAACACCTGCTACAAGCATTTCTACTACTTTGTCACTGAGTTTAACCTCACGGATCACAAGGAGCTAGAGCCGCTGGTGAGTTGCTGAATGATGAAAAGTTGAAATTTCTTTTGAAAGTGTTAGAAACACTCCCAAACAAGTTTTAAAACGACACTCAAACGTTCTGGAAAAGAGCAACCAGTGCACAAACTAACCATTTCACAATACTGTATTAAAGCAACGTGGCCAAATGGTCAATAAGATCCCTAACATATTTCTAGCAGAAGTATGTTTGGGTAACCACCACATGCTGGTGTGTATTTACCAAGTGTGTTTTTATATACAGTAAAAAAGAGGCAATTTTAGGCTTAGCATTTGTTTGCACGTTTTTGTGAGATGTTACCGTAATATTACAAATTATGATTATACAGCTTTAAATTGGTGTAGGATCTGTTTATTAAAACATCTTACATTGGGCAGGTTATTCCCACATTCATATATAATATGGAAATGTGTATATTTTTATTTATTTATGGCAATGATCAATCACCATTACATTAATCGATTAAAGATCCAATAAGTGATCTTAACACTTTATGTCAAATTCACCACATATCTCTTCACAGTCAGCTAGCTGTCTTGTCTGTGCGTGCTGAAAAAAAGAATCTGGTGTTTCTACACAGCCCTGGCTCTGTCAATAGGAACACAAAGGGGTGCAGACCGCCACAACAACACATATCCTAGCCATATTGATGCGTGTGTGGGGTGGCGCTTCAGAAGGAGCACCCTATGGCATTGACGGGAGAGGCGTCTTTTTGTTTTGATCTAGTAATGTCAACAAGCTTTCTCCAGAATGGCCGACTATACCTTTTTAAGAGGAACCGCTTTCAGCATTTCGGTTGGATGCAAATCGAGTAACATAGTTGGACGAAGCACATCACACGCATTCACGTTCCATTGATTTGTCTTATTTTGGGGACACATTTTAAATGGATTGGCTTCAACCAAACTGTTGTTAACATGTTAATTCATGTACAATTGGGTAATTTAGCGGCTGCAGTAGCAGTTTCCAGTGAATACAAGTCTTACAAGGAGCAGGTAGTGGTATAGGCATCTGCTAAACTCTGGGGCTCACCCCAGAGGCTTCCAGCTGAGAGTCCATAACGTAGACCACTAAACTACTCTGCCGATGTGCCGTGTAATCGTTGCACTGTTACACCATATCCACCATTATCACTATGTAGAAAATTACCGCATAGTTATTGGGTCGAGTGGGTGGGATCGAACTGTTGTTGTCGGGGCGATTGGGCGGGGTCAAACTACCACTGAGCTTCACACTGGGCTTATAGTGCAGTTCAATAAGCATCGTTACACCTTCTTAAACTGTGTTTACATCTCTTTTTCAAAACCAGGAAACATGCAGTTATTGGCAGACCAGACAGTCCTTTGACTGACTGACTGTTCTGCCCCCTCTAGCCAAATATGCCCAATACCCCTTTGATTTTATTTGAGAACACATGATACAGACACCTCCTTCATAGTTACTTGCATTGCCTCTGGTTTATGGCTGAGTGGTTGTGGTTCATCTCACTTAACAGAAGGAGATGACATCTCGGATGTGCCATTAAGGAAATCACCGCTGAACGACCGACACATTCCCTTGTTGATGACCACATCCGTCCACCTGAAAGATTGCAGCCGAGAGTTACATAGAAAGAACATCGGATCAGAAAGAGTCTTTATTTTTATATTTAAGTACTGTAATCTATTTTTAGCCACATAGGTTTTAACTGAGAATCTTGTCGTGTCTGGGCATCCAATTTGTTTTCAAGTCTATCGTGTCACAGCACACAGTATTATGAGGTATGTTTGTGGTGTTGTTTTTTTTTTTTTTTTTATTATCTGAATCATTCCAGACCAGATCTAATTTTCTCTTCTATATAATATTTCTATAATCTAAACTTGAACAATTTGTAACTGTACATATCTAAAATTCTGTATGTTGTTACATTAAAATTCCTCTATATAGTCTTTTACTCTATCCTGAACTGTGTTTAGTATTTATTACAAAAGAAAGTGTGCGTGTGCGTATATATATTTTCCTCAAACACCTTTGCTTTCATAAATCCTTATAGAAAAATAGCACATCAAAACCACACAGATGACAGGATACTAATAATATTTCAATTTTGCAGACCATGCATGTTATCATAGTATAAACCCTTGAGCAATATTTACGTAAGTAGTATTTTAATTTTCAACATATTTTATTTAATTTTAAGTTGTGGAAAATGTGTCAAATTCTGTTTTCTCTTTTACCTATGTCCTACAGGTTTTGTGAAATGTAGACATACAAAATAATGCTTTATTCATAAGTATTATGTTTCAATTGAAAAGGATTTACTAGAGGCGAGGCTATATTTACATAGTTGCTAGCTACTCCACACTAGGTGTCAGGAGACATCACCAGACATGTTCTCATGTGTCACACAACGTAGCAGCTGAAGGTCACACCAATCCAAAACCTCATGCAGAGCATAATTATAATATTCCACTAGGTGGCGCCAGACATTAACCCAGACAAGACACGCTTGAGCTCAACTAAAAAGGTTTTGACATAAAGCCTGTCCAATGTCCTCGTTATACAAACAGGGTAAGATAATGTAGCTATTTAGGTTAATTATTCTACTAATCTGGTTATATAAGAAACAGGTTGGGCTGTGACGAATAGGGTAGCATTTGTTTTGAATGTTCTGCTGAAGGATTGGCTCAGCTGAACACAAACTCCACGGTTGTGGGACACATACCAGCAATAAATAATGGTAGGGATTGTGTCCTAAACTCAATTCGTAAACGTTACAGTTGGGCTACAGTAGGCCCTACATATGTTACAGATGTTTTACACGTTATTATCGGAAGCAGCGCAGGTCTCTGTTTATGTAATATGATCCTATTCCTAGTGGACTAAAGAGTAATTTCCCTGTAACCCCATCCCCCACTTCATTCGGCGTGTTGTTCCTCTATAGTGCTACGTGTGAAACGGGGAGCGTGTCGTCATACGTGCAGGATGTGAGGTGAATTCCAGTTCAATGCTGCTTCACCACTGAAACATATGGCTGTTGTATTGACAGTAAAGAAGAAGACATTTGCTTATCTACACGCGGTCAATGAATTTGGACGATAACAACGGTGCGGCGTTCACACCCTAACGGTCTTTTTGTTTTGCATTATCATATATGCAAATACATATTGCTTTACTACAACAACACTAGGCAGGACAATACCGTCGACGTACACGACGTAAAGACACCACCTTGAAATACCTTGAAACCAGTTTATAATAACTATAAAGCACTGTTTACATATTGTGCTCATGTTTTACTATACGATGCTGTGCATAGGCTACATAGGCTACAGCTACATAATATAAATACTTTATACAGACTATCTTTCATTATGCATAGGCCTATGTTGCTGAACATTATGTAACTGTCTACATATTACTGTATTGCATACCTTGTTGAATTGTCACATTATTTTAAATATTATTACACTTTGCAGGCTTGTAAGGGCTGTGCTTTAACAGCTGCCTATGTTATGTTGTAGCCTACTTTGATCATCTCTTCAGAAATTATGTTGGGCTGCAAATGTGGACCTGTAAAGGGGCCGTGCTATGGTGTCATATTAGTTGATGTATAGGCTAACTGAAACAGTACAAATGCATAACATGCATAGCCTACAAAGTCCAGTTTCCATGGCATGTCGATAAATATGTAGAGATAAAGCAATGATTGTTTTGAGTCTTGCATGAACGGAGTTTTGGATTTTAATTCAGTAATTCACAATAATTACTATCATTACCTTTCATCCAGGATGACCCCCCCCCCCCCCTTCTCAACACTTAAAACATACTGTATAAACATATAGAATTCCAGAGAGGACACATTTCACATTGTTAGATACTTATACAAATGTTAGGTGTTGTTCCTTCTATGAAGTTTGCTCTTCAGGACCGCTTTCCCGCAATGAACAAGGAGGCACGGGGCTGTGCAAGGGTCTGTAACCTGACCTCACAACAACAGACAGCGGTGTGGAGCATGCTAGTTAATGTTACACTATTACATTTATGACAAATGCAAGGGTCGTCCCGGACACAAATCGACGAGTGTCCCTTTAAATGTGTCGTCAACGACAACACCACGAGAAACACCTCAGGTGTCAGCCAACGGGCTGACCGAGACCCAGTATAGCCACTCTGGGATAGTGGTGGTGGGTATACTGTAGCCTAGTGCAGTGGTTCTCAAACTGCGGGTCGCGAAACACAGAGGAGGGGGGTTACAAAATGCTTTCCAGAAATTAAAAACATTTCAAAATGATCAAAATTACATAGTTTAGCCAGAATTGTTAGTAGTAGTACAGTAAATAATAATATATAATAATAATAATAATAATAATAATAATAAAATAAAATAAATAATAATAATATAAATTACTTTGATGTATTCTGCTACTGTAGTAGCCTGTATTAAAATACTATCAAATAATAATATGACCGTTATTCTTATACCATGCACCTCTGTTACGCACGTACTGGTATTTTGGGGGGTCGCGAACTGAAAAGTTTGAGAACCCCTGGCCTAGTGTACTGTGTACCACTAGAAGTCCTTTGTGGTGCCTTGTACCCGCTCCACATGCCCTGGAGTAACACTGGCCCGCCCCATCTCACTAGTGTGCCGGCTTGTTTTCAAGCTAAACCCGCGATTGCACCATGCGCTCTGCGGAACGCCAGCCAACGTCTTGCGTAATGTTTGCTACAGTTGGGCCTATGTATGTTCAGGCAGAAGGTAAAAGGAGGAAAAGAGTACAGTCACAAGACATTCTCCTGCTGAAAACAAACCTTACATGGATTCAAGAAGGACGCCCTCGATAAACAATAGTTACATTATATAACATGCATGTCAGATGAGATCTTACAGTTTGTTTGAGGTGATAAACGAACAATGTTACCGATATGCTAAATATTGCTTCCAGTAGATCATGCGACAGAATCTCACTGTAAATATTTAAGTGTGGTGCATATTACAATCCGTAAACATCCTGAAGCAACATACGACTCTGTTTAGAGGATATGTGTAAAAATGCATTTGCAGAAATAATGGGTGCGCAGATTTCATTGTCACATGGAATGTAAGTTTGCTTTAAAACTATAGGAACGTTTTCATGTGGATCCTTTAAGCATGTGTGAAAATATTATCCCTGCATTTAGCAGAAAAACACCGTAGCAGTGAGAGAAGGCATCTTGATATTAGCTAGGAGTTCTAGGAGTTATTTAATTATCACTGTTCTGAGACTAACTTGTAACCCCACTCTCTGTACCGTCCAGTTGCCTAGTCACGGTATGCAAGACAACATCCACAGTTGGGATGGGGTGTTGCCTCTAACCCTCCCATCACACCATACAACTGTTTACCCCTAGAATCCGACTGTCCACCACACCTTAGCCATACACCAAGTGTATGGCTAATTGTTGTTTTTATAGCTCCCTGTGTGGGCAAATGTCATAATTAAAGTTTTGCATGTTGCTGCACAAATGTTGCAAAAACATTGTTTTAGGGTTTGAAGCACATTCCTGGTCTGGTACTCTATTCTCTCTTCATCGTCCTCCTCCATTTTGTATTGCTTCTTCCCACAGGCAACCACAGTTTAAAGATTATATTTATTACAGTTTGTAATGAATATAAACAGGGCTGAATGTTCTGGTGGTCTACGCAACTGCAGGAGTGGTTAATTGCTCAAAATACCTGCAGTTAATAGGCTATATTATAACATAAATCTATCCCACAGCCTACTCACTAATGATTGATACAGTCCATTGATAACTCTACAGCAAGCCACTCACAAACTACTGCTGCTGTATGCAAACACAACACACCTCCCATTGAACCCGTGATGTCTGTTGGGTCCATATTAAACGGTGTCATAACATCATAGCCTGCGCTATAGGCTATAGGCTAGGCTACATTCAATTCCAAGACAGGCCTGTAGGATTAATCCGTTCTTATTTGACTAATCCCATTTCACTTGCACATTGCTATAAACCGCATATAATGTAGGGAATGCTATGTTTCGATGTGTGTGTGTACTAAACAATGAAAAAAACTACAGCATTGTACCCGACGTCTTGAGGCCGCCGCCACATCCCATTCTAGAACATACGTCATCCTTCTAGACTGCTGCTGCTCTCGCTGGGGGAGGGGCCGCACGGGGCTGGGCTTCATGACGTTGTTATGACGTCAGCGCGTGGGCGGAGACTAGAGGGAGGTTATAAAGAACTGTCGCAGCTTGTTTTTCCACCACCTTCCAAGCACTTACTATCAGGCATATCCCTCCCCCATCATCTGCGGCTTTTTGAAGCAGTGGGTCAAACATCAACGCCAACACTGGAGCTATAACATTAATGACGGGGTAAGTTTATATTTCTATCGCAGTCCAGCATAAATGGCGGTGAAGTGTATTTATCTTCGTTATAGCGTTTGTCCGGTGTCAGTCTGATGTAACCTCTATGAAATAGCTTGCTAACGTTAGCTGGCCTGACTTGCATTGCCTAGCTGTTTGAGCTACCGTACGGCACGGCAACGTCATCTCAGGTTGAATCGGCCTATAGGTTATTTTACGAACACCTATTTTCCCGAACGGGTTTTCATTGTCCCTTACGGTTCGTGTATTTAGTCTGTTTTTACTCGTTCACTGCTTGTTATCTGTATGACGGCTCGTTGGGCTGGTCGATTCGTTATGGTTTACCGTACACGCGATTTAGTGTTATTGTTGCCATGTTTATTTTCGCTCTCGCCATGATTTCTGAGCCGCAGCAAGCACTATTTCGTTTGCATTATGTTTGTACGTAAAACTAGACTTTTAACAACGTCTAGTTTTCCCGTCAAGGTTAACTGAACCCCTGTTTTAAGTCGAGCTGTTAATAACTGCAACGTTGCGTTGTTTCCCACAGGGCTCCCGGTTGAAGCGCCACAGCAAATTGACGTGCCAGTCCGGTGTGATCATTCGCTGCTATTTTCTGGAACGACTTGGTGTTTCGGATAAGTGCAATTCGAGATTATCCCGAAAATCCACTGCAGCCGCCGAAAATCCTCCAAAATCGTCCTAAATCAGAGAAAATGGTGCAAAATAAAGTAACCGAAATCACTGGATTCCACCACTCTTTCAATGTAAGCATGTGAAATTGTGAATAGGCGCAGTAGCCTTTTGCGGAGTCATGTGTTGAATGCTTCTTATATAGTTCTATGGTTGGAGGATAAGTGAGAGGAGCAGTTTGCTATATATATATAACCGCATCTGTTGCTCTCCCACACAAATGTGCTCTTGACACATGTGGCCGGAGCTACTGAATAACTCACCACAGATTTAAGAACTTTGTCCATTAACTGCTAAAATGGCATCTAATGTGGCAACAAGTGGAATTGGTATGTGTTGTAGTTAACATGTCTTTCATATGGATAAAACAAAACAGTGGTATTGTTTTTATTTATTTGTTCCCAGATTTGTGCGATAAAGTATTATTGGTGAAGGTGGTGTGCTTATAGTTTTATTCTGGGGAAATCTGCCAAACTTTTGTTGTTGCAGTATCTTTTGTTGTTGCAGTATCTTACCTTTTTTTTTTTAATGGTGCTGAGGGCTGTAGGAAGGCAAACAAAACTATTAAATTATCGATCCATTTATTAGCACACCTTTTATTTTGTCTATATTTAAGAAAAATAAATATATTTCACTTTTTTTTTTAGGGGCAAAATCCCTTTGAGTCAGAGGACTTCAGTAAAAATGGATCCCATATGCTTGATTCAACATTCAATTTTGATTCCTCCCCAAGACATGGTGAGTGTTTAGAAGTAAAGGAGCAATAATTAATGTCTTATCTGGGAGTGTCTGCAAGGGCAATAAATATCTAGTTACCCTAATGCTGAACTACTTGTTCAACTTGGAACACCTTGTTTTCCAACTAATAGATCTGAAGGAGCGTTTTCATTTGTATGGACTGGAAACACTTCCTGTTTTGTATTAACATCCATATTTTCTATAGAGTTCTGCAGTAAAAAAAATTTCCCCCGTCTTAATTACTTCTTCCTTCTGTGCGTCATGCAGACATACCCTCAAGTCAGCCTATTGACATCCCTGACGCCAAAAAGAGAAACAAGAAGAAGAAGCGTTGCCGGGCAACTGACAGTTTCTCTGGGCGGTTCGAAGGTACGTTCATTTTCATAACGATCTTTGTGTGTGTGTGCGCGCATGTTGGCCTTAGGATAAACTGTTACCCCAATCGAATTGCTGCGGTTAAAGGAATATAACACGGGTAATCGCATGTGCCCTCTGCAACAGACGTCTACAGGCTGCAAGAAGAGCTCCTCGGAGAGGGTGCTTATGCCAGGGTGCAAACCTGCATCAACCTCATCACGAATAAAGAATATGCAGTCAAGGTGAGGCATGCATTTAGTCTATTGAGTTTCAACTGCCTTGGTGTTTATTTTTCCCTGGGTCAAGCTCTGGTGCCACAGTGGGCTTGTGACTGTAACGTCAGTTTAACGCAACTGTTTTCTGTGTACATTTTGCCGATTGGCGTCTCCTTTATAGACCTGCTACATTTCCAGGCACTTATTATTCTGTCACTCCATCGTCTGCTTTGAGGCGTGATTTGCGACATGTGCGGTGTGCCATTGAGATGTTGAGTCAGCGCAGGGGGTTCTGTGAGCAGCGCTGAAGGGTATTTAGTTTGTTGATGTAGACACTATGGTGTCCTTGCTGGCACCTGTTTCAAACGGGGTTTGTATCTTGGTTTTGCACAGTGTTTCCAGGGATGAATGGTTTATTTAGCCTCCCCCACCCCCATTTTCTTCCCTGCTCTGTGTCGAGGATGTCCGCAAGGCCTCGGTTAACGCTAGCACAGGGTTCAGATTGTCAGTGCAGCCCTGACGCTGCTTGTTCAGGCCCATCCTTTCAGCGTTTTCATGTTCTACTAGCCTATCAAATCGCTTGGAAGACTGTGTCCACCCACCCTTGTCTTTCTGATCATTGGCTACAGGCTAGTTTAGCGGCAGGAACATTTTGTACTGGTAGCCTTTCCAAAACAACCCACATTCTGAGGGGAGGGGCTGGGAGTAGCACCAACGTTCTGATTTGCGTTTGTTTTTTCTTTTTTTTTTCTCTCAATCACCACCACCCCCACACCCCACCCCTTGCAACTGGGGCGTGAACTTAAAGTTGCCATTGGCTGTTGAACGATTTGTGCTAGCTTGTTTACACTCTAGTCACGAGGAAGTGCATTATTGAGAAATGTTCTACAGAAGAAAGTGTAGGGAGTTTTCTTTCACTTTGTAGTCCTCCACCTACAGCTGTTTTAAAAGCTTTCAAAACATACAAGATAAACTAAAGGTGATTTAAAAAAAAAAAAAATGATTTTATTGACTGGGATGGGCTGGCAGGCTCCCCAAACGGGGACACGGGTGCACATCATACCATCCATATTTATATGAAACTGGAGTGCGGTGAGCTATTGGTATTGTTTATGCTGGACTAGGGTGCCTCTCTGGGGTAGGGGGAGGTGATTTTGGGGTGGGGGTGGGGTTCAGACTGCTCTTGCCAGATGTCCTGTCTATCACCATCCTACCCCAACAGATGTTGGGGGGGGGTGGGCTTCTTGGGCTGCAGATGGAATCAAATGTAGAACCAGCCAGTCAGGACATGTGCTGGGCCATTGCTTCCTGGGGCCAAATGGCCTCCTCAAATCCAGCTAGTATTTACAAACCCTCCCCCTCCCTCTCCCAGCCCCATACAATGGTGTACGTGACTCTGCTACACAGGAAAAGCCCCCATGGCTCGCCACAGGGACAAAAGGCCCACATGCACAAACTTTGTACCCCTCCCTTGCTAAGTCACAGTTTGTTGTTGGTTGGTGGGGGGGCTGTGTGGAGAAGAGCAAAGTTATATGGGGCTGCTGGGTGTATCTGTGGCGCTGACGATGCTTCTGGTGGTGCGGGGGCTTTGGGGTGTGCATAGACCGGAGTCATGCGCGTTAATCCTAGGCACACAGCTAAATGCTGGTTTGCAATAGCGTCGGTGATCCAGCAAGCGGGGAGAGAAGCGAGTGCGTCCTTCCATGCAAACAATACATGGGTGGGAGAATTCAGGGCTTTTGGCAATGCAACATTCATCCTGCACAAGGCCCATGTGACTTGGCTACAGGCTATATTTAGACAGCATTTTTGATGCTATGCATAAACAGTTTGGGAGAAGTCTCTTAAGGGCTGTGGCACTAGAGCACCCTGGCTCCTTTTTAATAAGAGCACTTCACATTGGAACATGCGTGTACCACACATGATATAGGCAAAAGTAGGCTGAATGGGTTTTCAACTGTGGCTAAGGGTGGGTTGAAGCTTGGAAATGGCAGGTTTACTTCACGTTAACAATTGGCGGCTAGGGTATATGGTTCATGTAGGATGGGAGATGTACTGCCTGGCTGTGGTGGGGTCAGCTGTCCTTCACTGGCCATGACAAAGTCTGGCCACTCTGCAGCCATCTTGGTAACGTGGTTATTATGAAGATGCTATCAAAATCCTCACCATAGCTACACTTTCACTGGTCACAGGGACGTAAAACCTTGCATACACAATTGGAAGTAAAATCTGATCTAAAACGGATGCAGTTGTCTGTATTCTCCTAGGTGACCTGTTTCCTCTGTTTGTTTTGTCTCCGTCCTGCTGGCTGAACCTTGTGTTGGCAAAGCAGCGGTGTGGTGATTATAAATGAAGGTCACACAGCCTAGACAGTGTTGTGTGTATGATGGGTGCTGTTTTCCTTTCCAGATCATTGAGAAGAGACCAGGGCACAGCCGCAGTCGTGTCTTCCGCGAGGTTGAAATGCTCTACCAGTGCCAGGGCCACAGGTAAACAATTGGGGTGCATCCACAAATGTCTTGTTAGTGCAAACTGTGACTTTCCTCATTAGTTTCACAAGATGTCAGCGTTTTGTCTTACTTAATTGTCTGTCTGTATCGTGACATTATGCTATTTTATTTATACAATTTTTTGTTTTTCTTTTTTCTTATAAAGGAATATCCTGGAGCTTGTAGAGTTCTTTGAAGAAGAGGACAAATTCTACCTGGTCTTTGAAAAGCTGAGAGGAGGTAGGTACCATGCTGTAATGCCCTGTTTATTTGGTTTGTGAACTTTGCTACAGTAGGTTTCTAACTTCTGAACGTAGCTTGCTTTCTCTTCCTGAATATATTTGCCTTTCCAAGATAAATCTTATTTTTTGCTCTTTTTACATTTTTTTATTATCAAATGTTTCATTTTGCAGGCTCTGTCTTAGCTCAGATCCACAAAAGACGGCACTTCAGCGAGCAGGAAGCCAGCGTTGTCGTGCAGGACATTGCCAGCGCTCTGGATTTCCTGCACAATAAAGGTTGGCCCCTTTCTGCAATGCAATAGGAATACACCACTCCTCCCGCGGGACACAGCATGCATGCACTAACTACGTAAATAAACCATAAATAAACCAGAATGGGAAAGGAATGCTCTGTACATGGGACTGCTGTATTTAGGATGAACATGTATGATGTTCTGAAGATTTGAGATTTGCTGTACCGATGTTGGCGTTCCTAGTAAGTTCAGAAGATTTCTTCAGAATGCTGACAAGTTTGCATTCCTTCCAGGAATGGCGCACAGAGACCTGAAACCGGAGAACATCCTGTGCGAGCACGCAGACAAGGTGAGTTCACCACGTTGCCAGCGTCGTCCTTCGACTGCACTTGGCTCTAAATAAACTGCACCGTGCTGTGTTTACACGGAGACGCTCGCAGCCTTGCGTTCAGACCAACTCTGGCAACCTGGACAGCCAGATAAAACGGCAAGAATAATGAATGTTCAATAATTCACCGGTGTCTGTTCTTTCCCCTGTCAGATTTCCCCCGTTAAGATCTGCGACTTCGACCTGGGCAGCGGGATCAAGTTGAACGGTGACAGCTCTCCCATCTCCACACCTGAGCTCCTCACACCTGTAAGTTCACCATGCCTGCTATCAGCACTTAAAGGCAGGGTTGGTCATTATCGAGAACAAAAACAATATCCTTCCGCGAGGCCGCTCCCCACATCGAAACACACTGTGGAGCAAAGTGCAGTACTGCGGCTTTGTTGACGTGAGCGGTGTTCGCCACTTTGTTTATGTTGCTATTTACAGACGGGGCCTGAAATTAACACCTGCCAAGCGCCAAATGCAGGTAGGTCTTCCGTTTGGCGAGTACATTTTAGAGACTATATGCTACCCTGGTGGGTAAATGTTTGAACTAAATCATGAGTGCGAGTTTCTCTGGACCGCTGGCTCGTGTTTGACCACACCCATCCTATCAATACGCACTTTTCAATAAGATAGCGAAATGCGAGGAGGTGGGCTATTTGGTTAATTTGACAACGTATTAGCTTGTGATATCTGACTATACCTTTTTATAAACACGTGGAAATGGGCAGGCATTGGTACATGAGAAATGCATGCTATGCAGGGGCAAAGGAACTGTACGCCAGTCGGACAAGAAGTCAAATCTGTTAAATGTCTGGAGGCTGTGGCTTGGTTTGCTCTGTTGGAGATGGCATTTTAGCAAGACACGGGAAAAGCCATCTGATTGGAGGAGAGATGGCACGATGAGGGTTCACTAGCGGACATGTTCTATGAAATAGCGCCGCGTTGCGCCGACCAGCTATCTCTCCGGACGCTGGCAGCCGCGGCAGTCTCTTATCGCGCAGAGATACCGGCTATCCTCGGGCAGATATCCCTCCCAGTCTAATGTCCGAATCCTCTGGCCTTATCTCTTGTAAATAGATGGCATTGGCGTCGGTGCTTGTGATTGCTGACACAAACACGCAGGCTTCATCAAATCAAAAGGCAGGCGCCCACACAAACACGGGGACCAGAGCTTCCACGGGAATAGTGGTAGTTTCAGAGAACTTGACGCTCCCCCTCGTGTGTATGTGTGGGGGGGGTGTGTGGGGGTGGGTGGGTGGGTGGTAATCGGGGTCAGTCAGGCCGCCTCCTGCCGGACAGCAAGCTAGATGGCCCTGAGCAGGTGACTGGGTGGGGAGTTCCTACACCAGCAACGTGATCGTGCTCTGGCCTGCTCGCTGACAAACGACCCTGCCGAAGTCAGTTGTGGAGGCACAACCTCTGGCATGTTTAGTCTAGGCTGACCTCAAGAGTGTTTGCGGGGGTTGGAGTTGCTGGGGGTGGGGGCGTGATCCATTCCTTTTGGCGTTGCCCTTCAAAACCAGGCGGCGGGGTGAGAGGGGACTGTGTCTCCTTGGTGGTTTGTCTTGTGCCCCAGACAACAGTTCAGTTGTGTCAAACGTGTGTTGTGGCACAAACTGGAACACGCTGTGCTGTCTTACAAGGCTGCGTTTTGAGGAAGTTGTTGGGGGGTTCTTTAAAACCAAAACCCACACACACTCGTATCATGGAGAAACAACACACACCTCCTCCCTCCCTCTGTTGGAGTCTCCACCCACTGGCCCTGACTGCACTTCTGCAAGTCTGCATATTTTTTCTCCCTTTCTTTGTACTCTCGAATACAAAGGCTGCTTGCATAAAGACTGTTCTGGAAGTGTGGCCCTGCAACGAACCAGCGCCTAGCAACTGCGCTGTGATTGGCTAGGGCAGCGGGAGGAGGAGGAGGCGGAGGAGGAGCAGCAATGGCGAGCTTCATCGCACACGCGCACTTGACTTGGCTTGTTGTTTTTGGCTACAGCCGGCTAAATGGCTAAATGTTTGGTTTGTTTAGTGCGTTTTTTTTTTTTTCTCTCTCCTTTCTCGTTCTTGTGCCCTGTTGCCCTTTACCCTACATTCCAAACATGCTGTAGCTGCCTTTGAACAAGCGAACGGAACATATTTGTTTTTCCGACCCAGCACGACTTCACTGCTCGTGCGCCGTACACGCCATTTTGGGCTTTTGGCCGTGGGTCTAGGAGGCGGGCTCCTGGAATGTTAGAGGGGAGGTGGGGGGAGTGCAGCGCTTTCCAGGGAAAGCGTTGCTTCCGTCTCAGAACCCAAATGTAAAGTGGCTGCCTGCCTGAACTAATGCCTCGTCTATGTTGATGTACTTTGTACCCTGGAAGTGTGAGCCGCTCCCTTGAGGGCAAATTCTGTGCTGGCACAGATGCAGCTGCAGAACTTGACGCCGGCTCGGCTTCCTGTGAACCGGTTCCTGCTCGCGACGTACCGCCGCCGCAGCCCTGCGTTGCGTGTCTGTGACTGTACAGTGTGGTCTGACTGGTCACGCGGCGTCGGGGAAACTCCCCGGGTTGCTTTACCGACAGTCCTCTGGCAGAGTCAGCTGATTATCAGCTAATTACGGAGCGCAGAAGGGACTGCGGCTGACGCAAGGCTACGGTGCGGTTGCAGCAGCCGTGTACCTGCAGAGCTTTTAGACCGGAGCTACAGTGTACAGTCACTGGATCTGTTTTGCTGCAGCCTTCAGTCCTTGTCATCGACAGTGGCAGGCACTCATCGCCTAGCTGTTTGTACAATTACTTGCCTTTGACTGTGTTCAGTTACTTTGAGGGCGGAGGGAGGGGGGACAAAAAGGCGTACCCTAGAAAACGTCACGTTTTGGCTAATGCTATTTCCTTAATGCCTTTTGTGTTCTTTGAGGACTTTGCCAGGCCAGAAACCCGCTTTGTTCCTATGTTGTGAGCGGCAGTAATGCAGTTTCCGCAGCAGCTGAATCTTGACCTGTATTCTGTTGGTTAGTCGGGGGGGGGGTGTCTGTTGCACAGGCAGTCACCCCTGGTCTCTGGGGGGGAGGGGTGTTCTCAGAAGAGGCTTTGTCTGAGGAGATTCCTGCACTGCAAAGCGTCGTTCGCATAAGGGTGTAGCGGGGAGGGGCCAGCGGACAGCTGCAACGCCACCCGGGGACACGCAGCGTGTCCGGTAGCATCTGCTGCTATGGCTGCCAACACTGGCAGTCATTGTGCTCACGTCCGGGGCCACGGGATGTACAGTACGGTAGGTAGCCTGTTGTGTGTATGTGTGCGCGCCTTGCTGCATTAACATAAACATAATGGAAGGAAGCAGCCGTGCGTTTGCCTCCGCGTCATTCTGTGCACTCACCAGTTATGTAAGCAGGGCTCAACCTCGCCCCCATCTGAGCACGACTACAACCCCACTCCCCCCCTCCCCCTCCCAGTCAGAGATTTGACCTAGTTTCTTCCTATGGCCCCAAACACACAATTACCTCATCAGCTTTGTTTTGTAGCTGATAACTGGTTGCTTGTTGCTTGTTGCGTGTTGCGTGTTGCGTGTTGCGTGTTGCGTGCGTGCGTGCGTGCGTGTGTGTGTGTGTGTGTGTGTGTGTGTGTGTGTAGCCAGCATTCCGTTACTTGTTCCGTGTCCACAGCTCTGCATACCGCTGTGGGACCCCTCCCAGAGACCTCATTCCCTATAGGCCGGCACGCGCACAGGGCCTAACCCAATGACATTAACACGGAGGAGACGGACCGCTTCAAGAATTCTGAATTTAACTCTGTGGGAGGAGTCTGTCACAGCAAATATGGCGGGTGGAGGATTAAAGATGGCCCTGCTTTACTGTAGAACAGCGGCACCATTAATCTATTAAGCCAATCACTGACGCAAGCAAACAGACGTATAGCCAGTGGGGAAATGCAACTTTTAGCTTTTAATTAGCTGCAAACCGCTTGAAGATTAGTATACGTGCAGACTTCTGCCTGTGGCCATTGAAAGTGCAGTTATGGATTTACCCTCCACCCCCACCTATTAAATTTGAAAGAAGGGCAGGGGTGGGATACTTGTGGAGCGACCAGACCTGCCTTTTAATTACTTGCCAACCAAGATGGCTGCCAAACATCCAGACTTGCCCATAAGGCCTTTTACCTTACCAAGATGGCTGGTGAGCGACCAGACCTCCCTAACCGACCCGTGTA
This sequence comes from Amblyopsis hoosieri, assembly GCA_027564755.1. Classification (NCBI taxonomy): domain Eukaryota; kingdom Metazoa; phylum Chordata; class Actinopteri; order Percopsiformes; family Amblyopsidae; genus Amblyopsis; species Amblyopsis hoosieri. The sequence goes on from JAODUE010018257.1 coordinate 37,331, forward strand.
TCTCCCCCCCCCTTCCCCACCCTGCAGTGCGGCTCAGCAGAGTACATGGCTCCCGAGGTGGTGGAGGCCTTCAGCGAGGAGGCCACCATCTACGACAAGCGCTGCGACCTGTGGAGCCTGGGCGTCATCCTGTACATAATGCTGAGCGGCTACCCGCCCTTCGTGGGCCGTTGCGGCGGCGGCTGTGGTTGGGAGCTGGGCGAGCCCTGTCACACCTGCCAGGTGAGGGTCCCTTCTCTTCTCTCTTCCCCCCTCTGAACACGCTGCACACCTGGCATTGTCTAGGGATGTGTACCAATATCGCATGTGGCTGTACGCCCCATGTGCTCTCAAGCGGGGGGGGGGGCTTACCTGGCACACCTGCACATACAGGTGAGCTGTCCGCTTGCCTGGCGTCGTCTAGGGAACGCCCTGTGACACTCCATAGTCCTCGGGCCGAGGTGCGACAATACAGGGAGTTGCACGTCTTTCTCTTATAACTCCCTCCCTCTCTCTCTCTCCCTCTCTCTCCCTCCCGCCTGGCAGAACACCTTGTTCGAGAGCATCCAGGAGGGAAAGTACGTGTTTCCTGAGAGAGACTGGGCTCATATCTCCTCAAGTGCCAAAGACCTCATCTCCAGGCTCCTGGTCCGGGATGCCAAGAGCCGCCTGAGCGCCAGTCAGGTGCTGCGGCACCCATGGGTGCAGGGGGTGAGTGTCTGTCTGTCTGTCTGTCTGTCTGTCTCCCCGCACTCATGCAGTCGCTAGGATGTCTGTTGAGATGTGGTTTTGTCTTGCTTGCTTTCTTCATCACATGGTGGGTTGGCGGGCGATTGTCTCAACATGTCTCTCTCTCTCTCTTTGTTTACTCAGGGATCCTTGGAAAGCTTGCCCACGTCCATCATCCATCAGAGGTGAGAGCTGCTCTTCCGGAATGTGCAATGAGTTGTCACATTACAGCTACACTGCTGTGTTTTCTTTGTAGTAACCATTTCATGGTTTACGCTGGGTCTTTGACTTTAGTAGTAATGGTAATGATTATTTTATGGCATAATTTCATGGCTTAGTCACTAAGGCATTATTAAAAGTCAATTATCTTGCAGTGGTAATGATCACTAAGTCATCATTAATGGTTTGTTAAGGCATAAATAATGTTTTAAGGTGGCGTCAATGGTTTATCCTGACTATATCTAGGGTTAGGGTTGTCATAATCACTAAGGCATAATTAATGTTTTAAGGTGTCGTTAACGGTTTATCCTGACTATATCTAGCAGTGGTAATGATAACACCCCCCCCCTCCCAGGACCAGCAGTGCCAGGGACCTGACGTTCTTCGCCGGCCAGGCGATGGCCGTGAACCGGCAGCTGGCCGAGCAGGACGGCTTCGAGGAGCAGCAGCTGCATGACGCGGTGCCGCTGGTCATCGCCACCGCCGGCTCCTCCTCTTCCTCCTCCTCCTCGTCCTCCTCCGTGCGTCTCTCCCCGCCCTCCGACTCCCGGCTGGCCCGGCGCCGGCAGAAGGGCGGCCCGCCCAAGGGGGGTCCCGTGTCTGCGGCCGAGCTGCGGCAGCTCCTAGCGCCCCTCGTCGTCGTGGGAGACTGTGCCTGACCCCCCCCCACACACACACCACCGTCCCTCCCCGTCTCTGACTGACTGCGACATGGATGTGACCCCTCCCTCCCTCCTCCCCCACCATCTGTCTGTCAAACTAGCTGGCCTTGGGTCCTCCTCCCCCACCAGACAGCCCTGCCTTGCTGTACAGGGAGTCTGCTGCCTGCGGCACCTCCCCCCCGAATGCCTTCTGCACCTCCGCAGCACTTGTAAAGCACAGCGGCCTCCCCTTTCCTCTGGGGGGGGGGGAAGGGGAAGGGGTTGGGGTTGGCGTTCGTTCAAGGTTGTTGTTTTTTTGTTTTTTTTGTACAACTCAGTTCAGAACAATAATTGTTTAAGAATCGAGCTCAGACACCAAAGGACAACCCGTTTGTTGTGCTGCTTCCACTTGTTACAACTGGATCCACTGTGAAATAAGTTTTTATCTGGAATGTTCTCTCTGCCTGTGTGCGTGTGTGTGTGTGTGTGTGTTGCGCACGAATAGCCCCTCTGCCGACACGTTACAAGCCTATGCAATATGTGCAGGATGAAGGTATGAAGGCTGTTCTGTCTAGAAGGGATTCGGTGCAGTGGGGAAAGAAATGGCTGCCCTTGACTGGTGCAGTACGTTTTGTGAAATGGGATGGGGGGGGGGGGGGTGGTCTTTCCATAAAATCATTCAGCTCTTTCCCCCCTCCCCATTTCCAACTATGGTATATCCCTCATAGCTGAGCCTCTTGAGGGCTAAAAATGGAACCCACTTTTTCTAGCTTTGTGGCCATGCACTTAACTCTAGCCAGAAAATGTCTGTAACCAGCTAGGCCTGACTCCCTGCTGCACCCACCAGTGCAGTTTGTTTATAGAAGTTCAGTTTAAGTCAAGTTACCAGCAGCCATGTTCAAAAATGTTTATACGCGTGTATTAACTTTGGGCAGTACATTTGCAGAACTTGCAAGGTTTCTTTGCACAGGTACGCCATTTGGTTCGGAAGTTAGAAATCGGAATGTTTGAGAATTTGTGGCCTGTCCCAATGCTGAAGTTTTTATTTCTTAATTTTTTTTGTACTTTTTTTTTGTATTTTTTTTCCTGATCAGGTGATTGTATACATTGGCTGTATGTTTGTGCAGTAAATGATATAACCCTGCTCATTGGCAGTGGTTGGAAAGCACATTTTGCCCATGTTATCAGTGTCATTTGTTCAGAGATAAAAGGTTATATAACCTTTCATTATTCTTGTTTAAAATTCTTTTTTTTTTTTCCTCCCTTGTTTTTGTTGACATACATTCATCAACGTCAGTAATTAACGGAAATTCCCAAAACAAATTCTCATTAAAATAGGGAGACTAAATAAAAAACATTCCATGAAAATCTAAAAATACAAAAAAAATCTTCCATGCATTTGTAGCTGTAATAAGTTTACTAAATTGTTTCTGTTAAACTCCATGTCATTGTGCCACACTGACTTCGTATGGCTGTTATAAGCTTCTTATTATACTATATAGGTGATTCTCAAGCAGGTGCTGTTAAGTTGAGATGGAACATTGGATGTTTTCGTGTTTAGAAAGTTAAGAGTGTGATGTGGGATGGAAAGAAATGTGGGTTTTGTTTTATTTTTAAAGAGAATCTGGAGCTGTTTGTTTCCAGGGAAGGCTTGTTTTTTTTTTTTTTTTGTGTTAATGGTGGCAATTATCTCCACCCCCCACCCCCCCCTTCAATGACAAGTGTGAACGCTCTCTAAAATTGACAGGTAATTTGGTGATGGCGTCGGTAAACATTCACCAGAGGGTACACCGGCCACTGGCGGGGTGTAATCCCACACCTCGGGTGAGGTGGCGCTGCCACAGTTGCAGCGCAGTACTCTGGAACATGGCTCCTTTTGGTGTCAAAGGGCCCGCTATATTGATGATAGGACACTGATTGTAATAGTTATAAAAACACACAACTTTATACAAACACATCATTATGGGGTTCTATGTCTTATACTAAGACTTACTTGAATTTGCATATGCAACTTTTTTTTCCTCAGTTTTGGAAACTTTACTAGTAATCAAAAAGCATTAAGGTGAAGATCAAGGCAATCTTGGGGTTTTGAATACCTATTTTACTCAGTATTTCTGCCTTTTTATCCCTCTCGAATAACCAGTTTCCCCAATGTTTTGTTAGGGTTGGCAATTCTCAGAAATGCACAAATATGGCCGTACTCTTATGTGGTATAAGAATATGTTTGGTCGCCACCATTTCTAGGTTTCTGAAATGCAGTAATTTACTGCTGTTTTTTTTTTTAAAAACATTTAAATTGGAATGGGACAACATTTTATCCCGATAATATATATATATATCTCTCTATCAAATAATTTAAATGTAAGGATGTATTAAAGTAGTCAATCACCAAATGGGCAGGCCATCAACATTTCTGATTTGAGTGTATCTCAGACCATTGGTTGACTATTTTGACCATAGACTGGTTACACAAGTTCTAAGCCCTGTGTAGACACTCAATTTAGACAGTGTGCTCTAGTCTTATGGCCTTACATTCAGGGGACGAAATTTTTAAAATAACTTCAGCCTCCCAAATTCTGATTTGAAATAAGCACTTTATACTGTACCATGTGAATATGACTGCAGTTCACTCAAAGCAACACCTGACAGTTGCAACTGAATTTTGTATTGTTTTTCAAAAAAAAAAAAATGATGCAATAAAAATGCTTTCAACCACACCATGGGTTGTGTTTTTATTAAGACCATATCTGCATAACATGCACACTATCATTATCAGTTTCATATAATATGAACGTGTTAATCTTTTGGCCAAGCTTGAGACTATTTTAGATGTAATCCCCTTAATCAGTAACACACTGGTAAGAGTTGACAACGGCGTGCGCGTTCATGCACTGTATGTCTTGGACTGGAGATAAACATGAGCTCAGTCATGTCGTCACACATGCGCCAACACGTGACTATTTCACCTTGACTGAAAACTGCCACGCTAGCCCTCATCAGCGCAGACGGACGGGTTCTCAAGACTGATGCAATCTGCTGCAAGAGCTTCCACCTCAGGCATTATCTGGAATGGTTCAAATATGTATTCAATACAGTACACGATCATCACGTATACATTCTCCCACTGGATTTTACACATACGTTTGACCACGTGTGTTCTGTATAGGCTTTAAATACGTAAATGCAGGATCAATAGGCCTAATGCTAATGGATTTTAAAATTACATTTCAGAGCGCCTTTCAATAAACCAAAGGACATAAAGTTGTAACAAAAACGGTAATCACTAAAACATTAGCCAGTATAAAGGAGGCGTGTAGCCTACACACACGTAGGCTTACACATACACGATCTATTTATGAGTTATGGAATATGAGTTTTGAATACATTGCGTAACTTACTTTTCTCGTTTTTATATCACAATGTATCGACAGCGAAAATAAATGATGCAATGCAGTGCAGGTTAAATTAGAAAATTAGATAATTTGAGGCTAGGCCTATGTCTCCCTCTGGTGAATAGTTTAGTAAATTGAAACAGTTGCTAATTTCAAAATGTGATATACTGTAAAAAAAAAAAAAAAAAAAGTTAAACGATTTTAGAATAGACTATGGCTAGAGAAAATACGAACCCTGCGTTACAGTATGGTGTCTCGATAGTTAATGGAAATAGCAGTGCGCTGAACCGGTCCGCCAGAGTACAAACAGGGAGGATTTGGGCTACGTGGATTAACCAAGTTAACCGGGTAACAACAAATGCACAAAATGATAGGTCTAGGCTATTACAAACCTCTGTCGGTGCTGTGTAGAGCAATACACATGTCCCAACAATTAGCCTACTACAACAGAACGCGTCAACGATCGGGTGTCAACCGTTATTTCTTTTTTTACATTTCATGCATTTCATTTCAGAATGAGCCAGTTGATGTATGGGCATCTGGTAAGGATGGCCCCAGCTGGGAAGAGGCCTCGGGGAAGACCCAGGAATAGGTTGAGAGATTATATCTCCACAATTTATGCATGGGAACGCCTCCGAATCCCCCAGTCAGAGTTTATAATGTGGCTCAGGAAAGGGAAGTTTGGGGTCCCCTGCTGGAATCCACGCGACCGACTCTGGATAAGCAGGTAAAGATGGATGGATGGATGGATGGATGGAGGACTAGTCCTACATGAGATTAAATAATATATGGCCTAATATTGATCTAGTCTATTTAATAGTGACGATGATGATGATGATGATGATGATGAGGATAAAACAAACCATGTTTCAAATAGGCAGCTTCAACTATCGCCTACCATTCGCCACGCCTATTAAACACAACAAACATAATTTAAAGTGTAGGCTATTCACGAACGTGCAGTTCAGTAAAACAGTTCACTGAACGTAGCAAACGTTCAATTCGATTAACGTACTCTTAGTATTGTAGTAGGCCTACACAATTAGGCCTATCAGGTGTTGGCGTGCCTGCGTGGAGTGAATAAAAAAGGTGATGCACCAATGTACTTGTTTTGCTGTCGGTAGGTTAATAGGCTAAATTAAGATAAGATAAACTCGTGACATGAAATGTCACGTTATAGATGTCTATGTAATGCAGGGTGTGAGATTCTAAAGTGCTATTGCTAATATTGCAAGAAATAACTTTTACCTACGATTAGGCCACTTACATCAATTGCTGTTTATATAGGCTATATGCAGCTACATTCGTGGTTTTAGACAAGCTATAGCGCCTTGAACTTATATTTTTTGTAATTCATAGAATCAAATTTTAATTAAATTAGCCTAACTAATTAATGGCAAGGAAACTATATATTTCCCTAACGGGTGGATTTTTTATTTAATTGTTTAGGCTACAACCCTGCTAACCCAACATGCCTTGTTTTTTTGTGCAGATTGTGCGGAAGCGTGAACGGCTCCATCCCTCGGCATCCTGAAAAATAAAACGTTTTAAATAGGCTAGGCTATGTGTAATTTATTTAGCCTCTGTTGTCTACCCCATCATAATTTGAGTTTTTGAAGCAGCTGGGTTGGTACTAACGTCCAAACTCTTTCGTATTAGTTTATTGGAAGTCGTATTGCTTATTATTACCAATAGGCCTATAGGCTATACAGCCACGAAAATAAATGCTCTATGATATCTTTGTTATTAAAAATGTAGATGACGACCGGTGGTTTACTAAATAAACGTGTCAGTTTAACACTAGTTGGATAGGGCTAATGTGCACACACTTGTCACTATGAAAAGTATTACAAACTGCTCTACAGAGTACAGACAGACCAGTTTACACACATGCGCAGAGTTCTGAATGACGTAGGCAAGTGCGACACGTGGAACTCTCGCGACAATGTTCTTCGACCATCCAACATGGCGCCTTAGGGACTTTGTTATTGTTCCATTGCTTGTACAAGTCGAACATTGTGTCGTCTTTTTTAAGATAAAATCACATGAATTTAGGTCAAAGATGTACCTGCGGGTATGAGAGAATTATTTGTATATCATGCTGAGATCCACCGGTTTCTTCCGAGGGATTGACTGTCCGTTTTATGCAGACAACGACGAAAGCAAAAGCGACAAAAAAGGGTGCAAAAGACCATACTGTCACTTCAGGCACAGCCAACAGAGACGAGCGTCCTACGGGACAGCAGTCGATGTTAAAAAGCAAAAAGAACTGCCCGCCCAGCTCAATTGTATGTATACGATTTTATCCAGATTACGCTTCTTAGACAAAAACTAATCAAAAGCAGAACACAAGACTAGCTTCTAGCTAAATTCCAGATTTCGCGATAGTCGGTGTTCTGCTTTTGTTTTGTTCGTTTTTTTTTTGCTGAGAATGTCACGTATACAAACTCTTTAAGGTTTTTTTAAATATGATTTTTAATATAATCTACGTTGTTATTAAGAATGTTACATAGTTCAAATGTATTATACTGTAATCGCGCAGCATAATTAGGCTTTAGTAAACTGCTTGCAAAGTGAGGGAACTTTCTTTTCCCCAGTCTTGACGACAATTCAGATTTGACAGATTACAGACTTTTGCAGAGGTTTATTGATTTTATATGTCACTTATATTTTCTTTAACGTTTCTGCAGCACAAGGGTATGATCCCTTTAACCCGGAGGTAGTGAGTGCTCAAGATCAGCAGAATGGAGAGCCTTCTGGCGACATCAGCGGTGCCCTGGAGTTGGTCAATCGGGCCATCGAAGAGGTCCGCAGCGAGGTGGAGTGGGAGAAACGGAAGCTCTCCCGGATCGGGGATGAAGAGTATGAGCCCAGCTCTACCAGTAATCCGTCTAGAGTGGAGGCCGTTAATAAGAGGCCCAGCCCTACGGCTGTGGTCTGTCATTCAGCGTACGACCCCGGGAGTTATCAGCTGACTTCCGTGGAATATAATCCCACCCCCCGCTGCAGCAAGTACACCTTGGATTCAGACGTCCATGGGAACCACGGCAACTCCATGGAATACGTGCCCACCTCTGTGAAAAAGCCCGCCTCCCGCCGCAAAGCCTCTCCACCCTGCAGCCCCAAGTACTCCAGCAACACGTCTTCCAAGTGTAAATACACCGTGGACGATTCCAAGCCCTCCACGGATATGGAGTACGACCCCCTCTCCAACTTCTCGGCGCGGATCGCCCACAAGCACAGGAAGGACGAGGGCCCCCCCGCCGTAACAGACGGTGGCAGGAGACGGAAGCTGGACGCGCCGCAGAGGCCCCCGGCCGACGAGGAGTACGTCCCGACGGCCAAGAAGCCGCGGCGGCCGAGTGCAGACCGCGCCCCAAAGTACACCGTCTCCGACTCGGAGGACGGTGAGGGGTCCGGCACGGAGTACCGGCCCACCTCCATCTCCCGGCTCCAGCAGAAGAAGTGTGCGGGGGAGGGGTCGGCTCAGGACGCGGAGCGGACGGACGGGAAGGAGCGCGGCGAGAGGATAACCGGCGTGGAAGCGATGCCGCCGCATGCCGCCAAGGTGTCACCGCCCGGGGAATCGGACGTGCGGGAAGTGACCCGCCGGAAGGACAACCTGGAGAACGAGAAGGCGGCTGCGAGGCCCGCTCATGGGAAGAACAGCAAGTTGGAGAAGGTGCATAGAAGCGGACGGGACGCATCTAAAACACCGACTGGTAAAAGCAGCAGCAGCAGTAGCAGTAAGGACAGGGGGTCAACAAAGAAGGTGAGCCACGACTCCTCGAAGAAAGACAGCAAGAGTCCCGTGAAAAGTGACGGGGGCAAGGTCAGGCTTAAGGACAAGGCGGTGGAGAAAGCTCCCGGGGAAGCCCGAGACGCGAAGAGAGGCGACGGCAAAGTGAAACCCACGTTGGCCAAGTTGAAAGCAGACTCCGGTAAAAGCGAGAAAACCGCTGAGAACGGCAGGCGGGACAGCAAGACGCACAAGGCGCCCGACAGCGACAAGGACTCCGGCAAACACAAGGACGTCCACCGTAGAAACGGAAAGCTGGAAGGCAGCCGGAGAGACAAGGATGTTAAAATTGCCAAGGGCGCTGCGACAACGCTCAGCGCCGGCAAAGCCAGTTCCAGCAGCAACAAAGACAGCTCCGTCAGCAGGGACAAGGCCAAGAAGAGCGGTCGATCGCTGGACGGGAAAGTGGCCAGACGGAAAGACAAACGTCGAACTCTAAGCCACGCCGATTTATTCGGAGTCGAGAGCCCCGAGGAGGCGGAGCCTTTTGGTGAGGAAGAGGAGGACGAGGTTGAGGAAGTACTGGTCAGGAAGTCTGCCGACGCTGTGAAGAGGTTCTGGAAGAAGAGGAAAGCCCCAGAGGCGAAGCCGTCGTCCTCGGACGAGGAAGAGGGCGAGGCACACCAGGGTGGAGCCGACGACTGTGGGCTGGACTTCTCCGGTCTCCAGGACCTGGACTTTGACTCGGACCCCATGGAGGAGTGCCTGCGGATCTTTAATGAGTCAAAGGACGTGAAGAGGGAAGATAAGGGAAGGCAAGCGAAACAGGTGCGTTACACGGCTGAATGTGAACATTTGATTCCTTTCACTTCCTCGGGACAGAATAAGGTACGATGGGAAGTACGCAGGGCGCTTTTCTTCTTTGTTTTGCTCAGCGTGCGGCTTGTACTTACATGGAAGGTTGAAAATGTAACCTTTAAAGCCACTTGTATGCAAACCACACATTTTATTCAAATGTAACTTGACTGAGTATATTGCAAATGTTGTCATGTAGCATCTCAATGAGCCAGGGAATGGTTTCATCTTGTAACAATGTTGGCCTGTGGATTAATGTTCTCTGTCCGACTAGCCCTCCAGAGAGTCGGAGGAGGAAGACGTCACCGAAGGCGCTTTAACTACTCTCTTCCCCGGCCAGAAGAAGAGAGTTTCCCATTTTTCTGCCAAAGGGAATGTAAGTTATTCATCTATAACATCCTTTTTTCCACCTCTAGCTTCATGTGTACCTTTTTAACGGAAGTATTACTCATTCTGTATGTGCCAAGGATTCTATAAATATCTTTGGAAAGCCTTAATGGATTGAGTTTTAATAACTTGTATTTATAAACTAGATTTTATTTTTGGACTGTGTTCTATGTGTAACTGTTTGTATATCCTGCACATTTGCGCTTTGTATTGGCCAGGTCGCCGTTGTAAATGAGAATTTGTTCTCAATCGGCCTACCTGGTTAAATAAATAAATAAAAAATCAACTTGGGTGATGACAATACATCTATTTTATTTGTTAATTAAATACATAATCTATCCCCACCAGCCTCTTAGTTAATTTCAGCAAGTTTCCCAAGTTTTAAAGGTGATATATATATATGTGTTCTTTAAACATTTAATATAGCGGTATATGTATATAGTTGTAGTAATGGTGTCCTGAGCAGAGAATGACATCACACTCCATCTGTGGTTGTGTTGTAATTAATGTTTTCATATGTGGGCTGGCTGTGTGTGCGACTGCATGTGTATATGTGTGTGTCTGTCCCGAAAGCACGTGCGGTAGTGGGAGAGTGTCGTATTGAGCCACTTTATGAGAGTTTTGAGAGTTTTTGAGAGTTGCTAGCCGGCGAGCACTTGAGAGAACGTCTAGCCGTGGCGAGCTCATCAGCGCGGACGCCCACCCACGCCCCACTCTAACAGAGAGCCTTGACTGCGTCTCCCCGCTAGAGCGAAGCCCCGTCGCGGCCCGCAGCGCGCCCGTACCGGCGGCCCACGGCCCAGGAGGTGTGCTACCAGCGCATGCAGAAGGCCCAGCAGCAGGCTGCTCAGCTGGCTGCCGTCGTCAGGACCGCCGTCCCCGCCCCCCGCACAGGCCCCGCCCCCCGCTTAGGCTCCACCCCCGGGCTCTCCATGGAGAGGAAGAGGATAGCGCACCGCCCCAGCACACTGACACCACCATCACCATCGTCATTTTATAAGCCTGGTAAGGACTAAATCGCCTCTTCGGCTCGCGTCTACCCCCTAGTGGTGGTTTAGGAGACGAGCAGCACTGGCCTGACTATTGCTCTCAGATCCATTTCTTTTCGCTGAGATTATAGTCTGGAAACCCTGGTCACATTAGCGTTTTCACAGCCACCCTGCTGGCGGACCAATCAGGGAGGCGTATGATGCTGAAGTGTGTTTTGAAATTGTGGTAGAGCCAGATGAGGCGATCAAAGCAGTTGTAGCAATGCCAATTGGTTCAGCGCTGTCCAATAGTTTAAAAATGAACCGGAGGTCTACGCCAAGTAGGAGGAAGCGTCTGATAACGCTTCCCAAGGGTCCCAGGTTGCCAGACCTTATTGACACCTTTATAGGACTTTGTTCAGGGCGTCAGCTCTAGAAGGAAACCGTAAATATTAGCTTTGAACATAAATGATAAATTACACAGTACATGTTTTAATTATATCTTTATTGGTATGTTCATTATTTTGGAAGAATATTAGTTGGCCTGCTGTTTACCTAAACTTTTCATAATGTAATTATTATATAGTTTCAATTATTACATGTATTCTTTATTATAACATATTTATGCAATGGTTTTCTTAATAATTGGTTATAACAGAAGCTTTAAATAAAACAGGATTACTTCAGGCACATTAATGTTGTGTGTGTGTGTGTGCGTGTTATACCAGCTCCTGCGAACGCCAAGCTAGCTCTGGCCAGTCGAGTGCTGTCCTCCAACCGGACCCTCGCAGCCCCTCCCTGTGTAAAGGCCCTGACCTCTGCTGGCATCCTGTCCAAGACGGCCTCCATGGCCATCCAGAGGCGGGTGGCACACACCCCCACGATGAAGGTGCAGGCAGGGACCATTCATTGAAATAACATCATATGTAGTCTTCCTCTCTACATCACATAAGATACTGTTTCTAGTCTCAGCCTCTTCATCAGCACTACGTCACATAAGAGACTGTCTCTAGTCTCAGCCTCTTCATCAGCACTACG
>JAODUE010018258.1:0-2500 GCA_027564755.1 Amblyopsis hoosieri
ACAGAACGAGCCTACACACCAACATACCCCAGACCCCCAAGGATGTGGCACCAGGAGCGCATCACCGAACACAGACAAACAAATTATGGTGCTATACAGTGTGCTATAGCATATAATTAAATGTATTTATTCTATTTTTCATCATATCACATTTAGGCTAACAGGCATTAATGAAATGCTGTAGGAACTGGATGTATTTGGTCACATGTTGCAATTATCTGATTGTGACTACTACTGTATATATGTTAGAGAGATCGCCTTTTTATTTATCGCTTATAAATTATATGTATGCAGTATGTTGACCTATTGTGACCTATTTTATGGAGGAAGTAAAAAACAAAATGCAGGGCACAGGTAAAGACATTTATTTAAGTTAGACATAAATGTTGCGTACTGCAAATACATTAATAAATTAATACTGTGTAAATTGATCTTATAAAGCGATATGTCTGAATTCAATATGGTTGTGATGGGTAACATTTCAGTATGCTGAGAAAACGTTGCCTTTAAGAATGCAGTCCTGTTCAACACATGGCAACACGGTCAGGAACCACCACATTGGCTTGTGAAATGACATCATAAAACCAAACTAAGTGCGAGCATCATTCCAGTTTGAACACCTTTATACATCAAAACAGATGAAAATCAACAAGCATTTTACGGTTAGTATTCCCTCTGTAGGCCCTTCCCTGGTTCCATCGGCCCAAATTGAAATGTTGTTTTATTAGCTTTTTCTTCTGCTCTCTTTTTCAGGCACTGCCTTACAATGGTCAGTCAGTCAATGTGTAATTAGCGAGTGCACCTGGAGGTCATGATGGTTTATTTAGAGGTCAAAATGGGTATTACATGGCTCACTGCTCATTCTGTTTTTATTGCAAAGCATGTATTTGGCACGACCACCGCCAAGCTGGTCTAATCAATAATAGCATGAGGAAGAAGCAGGGGTCAAAGGTCAGTTGTGGCTTGTATATCAATGCCAAAGCAATGGCCAGTGCTGTTTGGGTGAATTGACAGCAGTTCATGTGGACAGGATCTTGACCACAGGGATTAGGAAGATCAAAGGGATAATTGTGAGTTTAATCTCACATTCATTCAACATTCAACATGAAATACTCTGGGATCTTCTCTCCTATAAGAAATACGTGCATTCCTCTCTGGCGAGGCCAGTGCAGACAACTGTATTTGCACAGATCAAAAACTATCAACTGTGTGTACGTGTGTGTGTTTATGTGTGTGTGTGTGTGTAGCTGTGTGTGTGTTTGTGCATTTGACATCCATGTTTGCAGTCTGCGGAAATTAATAGTTGTTCTATGATATCTATCTATCTATCTACTATTACCATAGTAAAAATGACGGTATCCTGCCTTTAGCAGAGCTTAGCCTAGCTTCCCTATATCCTGACCTGATCCAACTGGGGGAAACTCACCTCCACATGATTGTGGTCTTTTTAAAACCAATTCCTCATCCTCACCGTGATAATGTAAGTCTACAGTCTGCAGCTAAAGCTAGCGCTGGGAGCAAGCGGTGGAGGCTAAGGCTGTCTGGAACAAGATGAATGCAACCTTGTGTGTGTGTGTGTGTGTGTGTGTGTGTGTGGGAGCGTGTGTGCGTACATGCGTGCGTGCGTGTGCTTGTGCGTGTGCATGTGTGTATCTGTTTATATGCATGTATGTGAGCGTGCGTGTGTGTGTGCGTGCGCGTGTGAACATGTGGTGTGTGTGTGTGTGTGTGTGTGTGTGTGTGTGTGTGTGAGCATGTGTGTGCGTGTGTGTGCATGTGTATGTGTAAAGTATGTACATGTGTGTGTATGCGCGTGTGTGTGCGTGGGGAGGCAATTATGCACGAGGAAGATGGCACGGTTAGCGGCACGTTGGATGTTGGCAGAGGACTAACAGATGGTAATTCCCTAACACTCACACACTTCTGGCAGATCCTAGCATTACTGATGCACTCGTACTCACACACCACCAATGTAGCCATTGCACAAGTCCAATATGCTTACTGAATTGCAAACATGCAGCTACACCAAGCTAAAGACAAACAGTTTGGGACAGTCCATTAAAAATGAAACAGACCACACCAGTTATACATGAATGCATCATCTTCAGATGAAATAGTATATAGTATAGGATAGTAATAAATTAACCGGACAAGTTAGTAAACGTATTGTATTTTAAAGTATCCAGCGCTCCAGCATGTTTATGGCACAACGTGCCATGGAAACGCTTCCAGTCAGGCCTGACCAGTTAAAACGCCTACGGCGGTGAGAGGCTATGGAGGAACTTGGGAACCATTTAGTAAGACACGAGTCACTCGGGTCACGTAAGCCTACAAACCTTGACTCGCTGAAGGTACAGCCTCACGCAAGGAGAATCTGCTGTTAAGTCCCTTAATGAGCATGTCTGTCCATTTCTGTCTGTCTGTCTCTCTGTCTGTCTGTCTGTCTGTCTGTCTGTCGAGGTTCTCATAGATGCAGAGTCTGTTAACAACTCTTCATGTC
>JAODUE010018258.1:5000-24778 GCA_027564755.1 Amblyopsis hoosieri
GCTGTCACACACAGACCTGGACACTCTGATGAAAGCCCAAATAGGAGGGCACAGCTACAGTATGTAGACCCGGGGTCTTCAGAGAGAAGGACCACCTCAGACACAGACAGGTAAGATGCGACACAGCTGGTTGTTGATACCCTGACTCTCGCCAGAGGTAGTAATATTACAGTGATAATACCAATAATAATAATAGGTGCGATTATGTGAATCATGATTTTTGAGCTCGGTTAGATGGAGGATACCGGGATGCATTGCTATTGGCCTGTTCATTTCCCACTTTAAATATTTAGATTTATAATGATTTATATTTATATAGCGGCATTGCTGCCGTGTGCTCATTGCTTGTGTTGCTGTGCTGCATGGCCATTGATTATATGGCAGATGTGTCTGTGCTGGGCACAGTGGCAGCATCGTAATGGCATACGTCTCCTGGACGACATGGACTTTATATCCATCAGTCGCCTGGGGAACGTCACTCTGGAACGCAGCAGACTCAAAAAGAGAGGTACCAGACCAGAGGGATTGAGAGAGAGTGAGTGAGTGAGAGAGAGAGAGAGAGAGAGAGAGAATTCCCCATGATACCGACGTCGTGTTAGGCTCTAAGTGAGGCTAGCGTCCTGTGTTGTTTTCGTCAACACTAATGAGTGTATTGAGCCATAATGTGACTTGTGCTAAGCTCTCTCTCTCCCTCCACTCCACTCTGAATATCTCTTGCTTGAAGCTGGCCACTTCATGCTAGACATGCTTTGTGATTAGAGCTGGTTATTAATCAAAGTGGCGATGATGTGAACATGGTGTGGAAAGGAAGGAATAGCTCGTAACCACACACGCGTTGCAACAAGACAAGTTGAACTGAGCAAGTTATAAAGCTATGGAGGAGCACATATTTCATCTCATAAATGTAGTGGGGGATCCCATTCGCAGTGGACGATCATACGTTTTACTAAGATCTATGACCTCATGCTGTAAGTCAGAGGCCCAACCAATGACTCTGGCATGGCCTCATTACGCATCTCCAAACATGCTTACATTGCTTCACCTCTTCTGTGGCTGTCAATGACATTTGGGGCTTTATTTATTTATTCTGTTTCATTTTCTTTTTCTAGTTTTTTTCTGTGCACTTTTTTAAAAGATTGGCCCCACAGAAATGTGCTTATTCAGAGGTGCCCGTGGCTGAGAGAGAGATGAGCTGCCCACTGTTGTTGCACTGAACATACATCAGAATAAGGGCCCGGGAGGAAATAAACAGAAGGGAAACCATTACCTAGATGACCAGTCTCTCTGATCTCATCATGTGGCACGCCCAACTTAATGAGATGCCGGACAGGAGGAATAGACGGAACGTGACAGGTTGAGCATAAATGACGGCAGGAATACAGAGTGAACACTTTTTCTTTCCAATAGCATTATTAATTCTACACGCTAGTACATTTAGCAGACACGGTATGTGAAATATATCAATATATTGCATTTGCAGAGCTTGATTAAAAAAGTTTTACAAATGATTGTGGCTGATTTAAAGGTTGTTTTGTATTTATGGTGCAGTGCCTTTGTACTGTAGATGACTTTGTGCTGAATTCACATTAATTGAGTTTAAAGAGGTTGGTTTATGCTGCACCAAGTGCATTGGATTGTTAGGGCTTTTACTGTAACAGACATGTTATCAATATATCACCTTTATATGGAAAATATGCTGTTATTTATTGTTGTACTATATGTTAAAAAAATGACGGTTTTTCAAGTTGAAACATACGACTTTCTACCACTAGATGTCAGACTGCAGATGCACCAGCATCTCAAGCCAAAATTAGTTCTTTGTGAGACACACACACACGCACACACAAACACACACAAACACACACACTAACATATACACTAAAGGATAGTGTGGTTTGATTCTCTGCTAGGATGCAACTACTCCACTGTTGTCTTTACATATAAAGTAGTTGTTTGCTGCTATAGTAATGTTAATATATTATCATATAGAGGACCATTCATCTTTCTTTTTTTTTTTTTTTTTTTACATTTTCCAATGTAAAATATGGATAAGTCACATAAGGGTGTTTAGGACATTATAACATACTTATTGTATATACAGTACACAGTGGCTACTTAGTCTTCTCTGTCAGCTTTTGCCAAGTCATTACACATGGGATAGTTCTAAGGTTATTGGGTCAAATAAATGAATAAATGACCTGCCCAGAAGGAGTAAGATAGTATCTCCTGGTGATATGGCTCACTGAGATGCCCCTGCTGCAGGGGATAACAGCCAGAGACATTATATAAAGAGACACATGCATAATTGTGAATGGAGCTCTATGGTAGAGTTTGGCAGTTGGAGGAAAAGAGCCAATCAGTTTAGAACTGCCAAACATTAACCTGTTTAACCAATCACGTGGTTGCACTGATGTAAGCCAACTGTTGTACATCCGTAGTAGGAGTAATGTAAAATGTCACCAAATGTTATAAGCGTTTTTTAAATCAGATTTGACTTGTGGTTGTATACATGCCATTTATATGTCCCGGTGACCACTGAAAGGGCCGTTATGACTCTCTTCCCATTCATATCAATACAGTCTTCCTAAATAACTTCAAAGATGTAGGGGTGGTGGATACATCGAATATATTGGATAAATCGTGACATGCTCTACTCGCAATGCAATAAATTCCTATATCGCGAACATTGAGTATTTATATTGTCACCTTTTTTTATGCGCTCGCATGAGATGTGTTTCATTTCTCTCTAGCTCTCAAACATTATTATGCTGCAGATGTTTCATGAGTGGCGAGTGTGTATGACGTCGGCGAGAGTGTGTTCGTTTTTTGTCTCTGAGGGTGTTCTCTGCTTTCACTCTCCGGCATCCACATGCCCTAACTCCACCCCCACTCACTAACGTTGGTTTCTCAGCTGTTTCTGTAGGCTATGCTAAGGATTAGCTATCTCTAAATATCTATAAATATCTAGAGATAGACATCTTACATGTATTTGGCTTAACCAAAAAACAGTTTATCAAGATATACAGTATATCGTGCATCGCCATTCAGCCCAAAAATATCAAAATATTATTTTTGTCCATATCGCCCAGCCCTACTCGAGGCAGTGTTGCCAACTCTTTTCCAATGAAAGTAGCTAGCACTAGCTCCAAAAGTCGCTAGAACGTCATGGGCTCATTTGCATATTGATGGGGTCATCGCGTATTCATTTGAATCCTCCTGCCGGCCCCACCACACACACAAGCACAAGTTACTGACTGTCTGAACACAGCACAAGAGGAGAGGGAGAGAATCTGGCGCGGCTGGACTGTGATTACTCTAAGCAGCATATGAGAATACATTACAACATTCTATATTTCTCACCTTTTCCCTGGTCTGAATAAGTCGCTAAATTTGTCACTAGTCGCTTTTGAAAACTTTAAGTCACTAAGAGTGTCTGAAAATCATTAATTAAATCTATAGCGACAAAGTCGCTAAGTTTGCTACACTGCCCAGAGGCATTTTAAAGATGGCTTCTGACTTGCCTATAAGGACTTTGCTACATATTGGATTTAAATATCCACACAGCCTCCTATGACACATCAAAGATCTGATGCACAGTAGGCAAGGCATTTGGCACAGTTTGACAGCTCTATAGAGACTCATTAAAGGACATTATAAAAACAGACTTGGCACTAGATAAAACCCACATATTACACCAATTACCGTGGAGGGGATTTAAAATAGGGATAACAACAGGAATTATTTTATTCTCACAGATACTCCACGCTACTGGTAAGTGAATAGCCTTGTCAGAGGACACATAACTGTATGTACTCGCAGTTAAAGTATGCAAAAAGATGTAAAGACATAAATATTAATATACATTACAGTAAAGTGCATTTCTATATTGGGTCTGGCAGGTTTAAATGTATGTTGAGCTCTAATATACTGTGTAACATAATGTTATAGGGCTTTGTAAAGTATTCATTAATAGCCAAAAACTGTATGGGCTGCCCGTTTTAATTACAAATATTTGAGAGAGAGAGAAAAACACACTTGTCACACTTAAATTCAGACAGAAGTGTGTGTGTGTGTGTGTGTGTTTGTGTGCTTGCGTGCATGCGTGCGTGTGCGTGTGCACGTGCGTGTGTGTGTGTGTGTGTGTGTGTGTGTGTGTGTGTGCGTGCATGCAAGTATAACCAGAAAGCATATAATAAGCATCTCAGTCTTTACTGTGAGTGTTTACTGTAAGACAACGGCTCTTTGGACCCATTGGGCATCAACAAGATGCTGAGGATTCACCAATGAACTTGACTCAAACTGGCCACTGATAAACGCAGTGTGCACTGCCATAGTAGTAGCCATGCAGCATTCACTTGTTTTACCCTGCTGGTAGACCATGCGTGCTCTGCTGCAATGTCTACCGTGGCAACCAAATGCTAAATCATAACATTCTCATCTGTTCATCCAACATTTCCATTTAGTTGCCATGGAAACCTTTTGTAACTCTTCGTAGAATGGATAAAGCTAGAAGACACCGGAGAGAGAGAGAGAGAGAGAGAGAGAGAGAGAGAGAGAGAGAGAGAGAAAGAGGGAGGTAAATAATAAGTGATATAATTCCACCTACTCATCTTCAATGCTAGCAGAGCAGCACTCACAGTGAGCAAAGGGCGGCCACTCATAGAACTGTACAACACATCTTTCTTATTCTCCCTTTCTTTTTATATTTCCATCCATCTGTTGTCAAAGTAATATGTTTTCATCTTTCACCATCTCTCGCTAGCTTTTCCGTTCTTGTCACCCTTGAGGTCCAACATTGTGTTTTTGTGTTTCACCAAGGGCTGTCTGGTCCGGTGGGAGGTCAGACTAGAACACAAGACACAAAAACAACAACAGTAATAAAGTCCTAGTATAAGTGATGTGATATGTCTTAGCTGGGACAGGTTTGTAAGGCTACAACCTACTGGGGAGAGAAAACCCACACTAGTGCTTCACACTACTGTATACACAATACACATTGGGCTATATTTAACCTAGCCAGGATTCAAAACTATTCACTGGAGAAGCAGAAGTGGAAAAAAACAATCTTTTGAAAAAAAGCACATGCTTGATAACAACAAGGTTACATGCAAATAGACGCATGACCACAGATGTTCCAGACATTTCCAGGCATCGTTTTCTCAGACGCTTTTCTTTTTCCACTGCCGTGCTGCCGAGTTTATGTCATATGCATTTTTAAAACTATGTCCATCCCTACATGTGCAGCAGATAGTAGTCAGAGCATAATGTATAGTGCTATACTATATTAGCATGATGAACCAAATAAGACCTTTAGAACATCAAATGCTCTTGAGCACTAAAAAATAAAAATAAAAGGGCTCACATCCATATGTGCAAGAATGGTTCATTGGGTACAATGTATGGGCAATTAGGATAATTCCATTACTAACTACTATTTTCACATTTCCCTCTCAGTCACAAAGACGTATATAATATAACCAACCAATTCTGATGTAGAGAGAACATGTCTAATCCCCTCTAGTCCATACGCAAGCCCTGTTGTTTACGGCTTACTGCAGCCATGTAGAAAACAGATGACTGCAGTGTTTTCTGCAGGGCTAGGATCCATTCCAAATGGCCAGTGCATGGATGTGATGCAATTTGGCTTGTGTCTCTGCATTTTTCATTTGTCAACAAAAACAATGACTTGAAATGCGCTATAGACTGGTGTGCCCAGTAAAACGTTGTTTTGCAGGATAGACATTGTGTTAAGAATAATGGTTGGAGGGAAAAGCATATGCAAAAGGAAAGAGTTAAGAGTTTGAGTGAGAGAGAGAGAAATAAAGAGTAAGAGAGAGAGAATGAGAGAATGAGAGAGAGAGAGAGAGAGAGAGAGAGAGAGAGAGAGAGAAAGAGAGAATGGAATTAGGGGATCATTAAGTTGCACTGTCTCCTATACTTTTGGAATCCATCAAGAACATTTTTCCCCATTCCACCCACAAAACACACAAATATGACCCACATATTTGAAAACAGAGAGATATATTTACTCAATATTTCAGCAGATGTTAATGGACTTCTCTAACCATCTCTCTTTCCCTCTCTATTCCACCTGGTCGTGTCCCTTTTATACTGGTTCACAACAGTGGTGACAGATATACTGTAGCTGTCCACGGCAGAATGCAAGGCTGAAGTAGCTAATGGACGCATTAGGCAGAAGGCTATTTAGGTTGACTTGCAAGAAACTGGGCAAATGGGAGTGTTCTTATTGCCTTTGCACCAATTAGGCGGCTTAAGTCTTTGTGCCGTTCAACTTTCATATATTCAGGCTTTTGTGTCTTTGATCTTAAGCGCATCACAGAAAACAAAAAACTGCAGTGTATCTCTAACATGCTACATGCTGAATGCTGAGAAGCAACTCATTAAAGCATGTATGCTCTGGTTAACTGCCTCAGCTGGAGTTACTTTTGTGATGTCCCCGTGTGGAAGGTCCATTCAATGTCCCCTGGGATCAGGAGAGAGCACCACAGAATTGTCTTCTCAAAATGTCCAGATAATTGAAAAGTGTACGAACAAGATAAAGAACCGGCAATATCGCAGAAAAACAAAGACAGAGTGGGACAAGGAAAGGAATCCACATAAACAGACGTGGAGTTGAAGATGATTGATTTTCTCCATTTGGTTTCAGGCCTGCTGCCTATAGAGAAGAAAGATCTCTTGGGAAAGAATTTGTTGACGCTTTGACAGCAAATAAACAGATTCCAACAAATGTTTTATTTATGTTTCTAGGACACACACATACCTCATTTTTAATTTATTTTGATTGGAGAGTTGGTTTAGTCCCATAATCAGGCTAAATAACCTTTCGACACCTATTATAAGCTCTAGAGTTCAGTCCACACTGAAGCTTCTGTCATCATACAGTAAACGGCTAGTTTACAGTTCTGATTTTAAGGATGGCAGACATATTTTCTAAATCATTCTTAGATCACCCCTCACCCCTTAAAATGGGTGATATCAAATTCATCCAGCCAAAATTGTGATGATTGGCTCAAGTGTCTCTTCAAACGTAAAAATACCATTTGATTAGACACATCCATGATCACCTCACAATTTTCCAATCTTCTTCACGATAGCATCAGTGACTTCACATAATGGTATATCTACAAACCCACAAACGCAACTAAGATAAGCCAAGATGAAAAATAAACTTTGTTGATTGCTGTTTGGTTGTGTAACTTGCAGGTTCCGCAATACATTAACAGTAACGCAAGGACCAAAGCAATGCCTTTCAGTCCATGACATGTCAATTAATCCATCTGCTTCCACTCAGGCTATGAAAGCTGCTGCCAAAGTGACTATAATCAAACACTCTTGACGTGTGTCATCATATATCTTTTTTTATGGCTATATGTGTACTTTTGCTGATATAGGCCAGCTATTACTATGATTAGGTAGAAATTTGACCAATATATGAAAATTATTAAGTCTCTTTCTGAAACCACATAATTACTCTATACAATAAATACATGGAAGACTGCTGGGAAGAAAGAGTACTGTACACTGTACTGTACTGGCCTCTTTTACGGGGAACTATGACTCATTTTCCATTACACTTAGCTTCAGTACAGGTGACATTTTTTTTTAATTTCCATGCAGAATGTAGGGTAACATATTGTTTGCTGGCAGGTAATGCATTTTCATCAGTATTAGTAAGTTAGTGTGCAGAAACACACATAAACAAATACAGTTTATCTACAGTATATACTATATACAGTAGTATAATTATATAGGCTACTGTAAAAAGTTAATTAATAAATTGATTTCAAATTTAACAAAGAAAAAAATTACTTTTACTATCTCTTGTGTGTTAACTTTCCTAACAAGAGATTATGATTAGTAATACATTGCTTTCAGTGTACATTAATTTAAGATGCATGGTTTTACATTTCTTACATCTAATATTTTTGCATATTATAGAATGACTAGATTAGAGTAGTGATGGTCTGACAAAACCTTAGAGTCAAGAGTCAATCAATACAATATACTATTTGAAGTCATTAAAATAAAATAAAACAGATTTAACTACATTAACTTAGATTTAAGTGTTGTAGTCTTTCTTGTAAAACGCTATTGACTTGTTGGCAACACAAAGATACAGTGTACACACACACACACACACACACACACACACACACAAGATACGAGAAGAGAAGAATAAAAAAGAGAACAAATATTTGTAGGCACAGTACATTAACATGATCACCATACAGTTCTTTACATTTGTTCAAACTGTCAGAGAACTGAACTGTATAGACCCTCAAATGAAATGTCATTGTGTTAACTAAAGGCCTAGTAGACTATACAGTAGCTTCATGCTGAATACATTTAGCCATATTCTATTATATACAGTAGTATTTATAGGTGCTCATGAAGAAAGCCCTCTGCATTGGTGTCAACACTAACTAAAGCTCAAATTTTCAGCGAAATAGGCAAGACAAGCTCTGATTGAGACTATACAACTCCTAAATTTGGATTAAACAAAAACAACATGATGCTGTGGTGGGTTATCTCGCCCATTGCCTAATACACAGACACTCATTCAAAACACATGCACTGACAAAATTGTTTTTCGAGGGGACTCAGTGAACGGTTCAGCACCAATCATGCAATGATCTGAGCCAAACTGTTACCTAGCGGCTCACTGATATAGCTCACACAGAGTTGAAATAGGCCAGGTACAGTATATATGGCTCACTGAAGCCTGTATAGACAGAATACACCGTTATGGAGGAATAGTACTTGAGAAGCATATAAGTGGTGACATCATGCATAACCAATTTCAGTCAGGACCACTATGTCAAATAATTTTTATTAGCATTACGTTATTTATATTTGGAGGTATGGCTCTGTTCTGGGAGCTCCCTGCCTTTCCATGTGCATACATGGAAAGCCACAGGCATGGAGAGTAGCAAAGGGGACCCCAGAACGGAGCAAGCCACAATGACAGCAGACAACGAGCAACACAGACGCACAACAGAATAAGGGGGTGCGGGGGGGAGGGAGCTAACGGGCTAGCAGGTGAATCGGAAGACAGGCTATATTGGACAGGCTAAGCCATCTTAAATATACACCTCACTGTTTGACCAATGCGTGTATAGCAGCATTCAGCTGGTCTGTCAGCTGACGATCCAGCTAGCATGACTTGTGTCCTGCCTGAACCTCTATGAACCTCAGTCTATACCTTTATATGTGGTTAATATTTAAGCCATTGTACATCATTAATTCTATAATTGCTATACAATTTGTGGTAAAAAATAAGTGCATCCTTTGTGCAGCCATTCAGTCGTTAAACAATGACATCATTTTCAGTTCAAGTGATCTTGCAACAACGGAATGATGGTTATACCCTTAGAGAACCTTCCCGTGGGTGCGCACAACACACACACACACACACTGAAGTAAACAAATGCACATACACACACACACACACACATACACACACACACACACACACACAAGTGTGCATGCAAGCACATGCAGCTAGCACAACACGTAATGAGTTATTATGAGCAGTTCACACAAAAACACTCACGCACGAGCCCAGAGACAAAGCTGTTGCCCAGAAACAATGATGGTAAGGGGGGTATGTTTAGTCTCTCCACAGAAAACTAATTTGAATTTTGAATGAGCCCAGACTGTCAGAGAACAGGGAACTGGATTTCCTGAATACTCTCCTCACCCTAAAATCTTATAAATACCTCAGAGAAGGATACAGCTCGAACATTTTAATGTAATTGGACTCCATAAATGCAGAAGTAGTCTAAACATGTCCCCACACAGATGCAAGATTCTGCATAAAAAATATGGAGCATTTTTCTTTCAAAACAGAACTACAGAAGAGCAGTCTCTAACCCTAGCAGTAGAGTTAACATAGAGACATAGATAAAGGAACAATTATTATAATTGTGGACATGCATTGATTTGTGTTAAATGTTTAATGGTTAAGGTTAGGATAATGTATACAATAGGCTAAGGCTTTCATGCAAGGTGTGTTTTATAACCCCATGGCGATCGTTGCGCATTCATGTGGTCTGCTGTAGAAAGCAGTCTTTTCTGTTTTCCAAAGAAATATCAAATTGTTACATTGAGTAGATCTGCAAGACAAATGTTTAGAATGTTCTTTGTTTTGCATTTACACTAACAAAAGTGAAAACTTTGAAACATCCATTTAAAATGTCATAATGGCTATTATCCAGCCATTAGCCCATATTTAAATTCAAAATGCGTCCTTAAACCGTAATGATAAACGTTCCATTTCCAAGTCAACACTATTATGCAGAACAAAGTACTATATTTAGTAATAGCACGATCATTACATCATATGTAAGCCCTAATGAATTGTCATTAGTTATCTTATCAACATACCTTCATAACCAAAGCTATGCTAACTTAAAACAAACAGTATGGCACAATGGCACATTGCTGACACCAACAGTGGTTGGCACTAGCTAAAGCTCTATAGAGACCACAGCATGTTATCATGGAGTTTGTAAATCAGTTATTTCAGTGGTTGATTGATTGCAATTGCAAATCTTTTTTTCTGTCCCTAACTAATGTATTGCAAAGGTTCTGTTTTGTTCTGTATTTTATACTGTAATTCAAGATGCTGTAAAACACAAAACTGACAGTGTACAAAAGGTGTACAAAATACAAAGCAGTATAATAAAGGTAGCAAATGCAGCAAACTAAAATATGTATACAAAATCATTATTATCAAGAATCATAGGTTCCTTTTTGCCAAGCCACTTTCAATTACTCAGCATGACTTCAACATGAATAATTGCGAAATTGAGTTTCCTGCCTCTACTATTTGTGAAGCAGTTACAACATGTGTAGTTAGCAAATGTGAGAGTGAAATGCATGCAACAAACAGCAAGCTACAATAAATGCATTCTATTCATCTATTGGAGGATCAACCACGCTGTTACTTCTTATCGGCACGTGTCATTTTGTGCATTTCTTATGTATGTGCATCAGTGGGTTGCTTACAGCAATGAAAACTCAGGTTGGGCAATAGACATGAAAAGATACAGTAACATAATATGCATGTTTTCTAAATATAATGTATATGCAGGGCTTGACAGAAGTTGATGTAAATATACATAGTTTTAGTCCTTCGCTGATCCCTGCCCTGTAAGCAAAGTAGATTCTCTGGAGAGGGATATGTCTGTATTGCAGGACACTTTTACCACTTGTCAGGAGACCATGGCGGTGAATAAATAAATAATAATAGCTTCCTCTGACTAAAATGAGTGATGCAAGTCTGAAACTAGGTGAGGCACATGTGTGTCCCAGAGGAACTGGTCTGTGTAGGTCTGTCAGTCAAGCAAGGAAGGCAGGCAGTAAAGCTGAATATTGGTAATCTACATTCCAGGATCCATATTCAAATGTGGTAGGCTACATACAGAACAGCCGGCCGCGGGCATGAGCCAACACCATAGGCTAATAAATAGTATATCATGCCAGATTCCTCTGTGAAACTCCACAGACATTGGGATACAATGCTATTGGTGCATTACCGCCACCTACTGTTTACATGGTGCGTTACTACCACCTACTATATAGAATATAGCGCATGCACTTTTTAACAAGGTCAGTCATCCAGTTAGCGACATTTGCTCACATTGGATGGTCCCGCTACACAAGATCTGGCAAAAAGCTCTAAGAGCACAGCCTTGAAGGTGCTGATATGTCTGCTAACAGTACAACTGTGATGTACAGTTTTGTGCTTTTCCCAGCATAATTTCCTTCAGTCAGTGTCTCCAAGTTGAAAATTCTGGATTGTGACTAATTCTTTGCAAATAGCATTTCTCTAAAGATAAATACAGGCTCTGTAATTTAAATTTCATAATATTTTGACAATTATGCTGACACACACACCACAAAAAATAAAAATGCTAAGTATAATAACAGGGAATAATTAAAATATGACAATATTTACATAAAACATGTCGAGGTGTGCAACATCAGGCCTTGATTTCAGCCAACATAGCAGTTTTTCACGTTTGTGCAGGAAGTTGCTGACATGCTGGTGTTTGCCTCAGAAGCAAGGCTTTCATTATAAACATTGGACTTATTTGTACAATCATGTGTTTGAATGGAAAAACTGTACAGTATGTTCTTAAGATATTAAGAACAATCATTAGAATGTTAAAAACACATCTTTCATGAGTAATGTTGGTATCTAAGTGACTAGAACCAAACAATATACAGATAGCTCAACAAGGTCACCTGTATTGTTTCTGGATATTGTTTCTGTTGGACTGACCACTGCTGGAATGCACTGGAATGACACATTAATGGCATTATTTATAACTGACAATACAAAGGATTTCATAGATATAAAGGAAGCACAATCACTTTTGTCATACATCATTCTGACATAGAAAGCAGCAAAATACACTTTTTGACAGCACAATCTTTTTGACCAAATTCTTCTATAATTTGAAAAGCTATTTGAGTAGTATGAAAGGCAAAGATTATAGAGGCTCTCATATATTTCACTCAGCTATAACAGACTAAGACTAAATAACTTAATGCATTGTTATCATTAAGACCAAAAAGACAATATTTTAAAGATATGTTACAATTTTCTGATAAATTAAATACCAGACAATATATAGTGTAATTGTGAAATTGATATTACTATGACATTTTTTAAGAAAACATTAAAGATTGTAGATTTACCAGTATACCTTCCTCATGGAATGCCTTCTAAAAACATCTTCCAGTCTGCAGTTTAATGTAAACTATGCATTATGGCTATTTTCTCAGTTATAATATTGTTTCATAGTGATCCGTTCAATGTAATGTTCAACAGTTATGAAGCAGTAAGCAAACAGAAACAGAAAGCAAACACCCTCAATAACAAGGGGAATGTTAAGGACTTTCAAATTCCACTGTTTTTACCTTCCTATTTGGAACACAGGCATGCATACAGGCAGGAAGTGTCTAACTGCCATTCTTTCTTGTATGCCATCATTGGATTCGGAAGCCTATTGTTTTCCAGCAGCGTATGAGCGTGTGTGTGTGTGTGTGTGCGCGTGTGTGTGTGTGTGTGTGTGTGTGTGTGTGTCAGTGAATGTAAGTGTCAAGTAGATTGTTAATGAAGGGAATGTGCGAAACCTGGCACCACAGAAGCTTATGGCTTCAAACAGACAGATGTTCCTCTTCTGATAGCAATCTTAACACTTAACATGGCTGTGAGAAGACGGTTGTCTCTTGTGATTACACTCCAAGCTGGACCTGGGCAATTCTCTGCACAAAGTAAAGTCACGGCCCAGCCGATTTGCGTCTCGCAAAGCTAAATGATTAATGCATTTATGACAGTTTCTATTTATATATCTACAGGAGTGGCTTTTTGAAGTGGACTTTAAAGGAAAGAGAAGAAATTCAGTGCTCACATGCCATCTTGTTGTCTTGGTTTTTACCGGAGTGACGGTGGGTTTCAAAGCCCAGTGAGATAAGCGATGGTGAATGCGACAGCTGTCAGTGTGGGGGCTGTCTGTGAAAGGAAGAACTTCAGAGTGGTATTTAATCTCCACCTCCATGCCCAAATCATCCCCCAGCAGCTGGGAGAGGAGGCCCCACCAGGTGTGTGTCATGGGCAAGGGTGGCAGCCCGTCACTATTACAGACATGTTTTGGCATTAAACGCCATTGAGCATTAGTTTGCATTTCTCTGTGCAAATACTACACGCCTGCGCTCGCACACACACATACACACACACAAACACACACACACGCAGACGCTCACACACACATACACACATGCACACGCACACGCACATGCACACACACACACACACACACACACACAAGAAGAGCAAGCAATTTATTGTGCACACAAAACATACCGAACATTCATCATTTGCTAACTCACACCTCTGGGGCAGTTGTAGTTGGGCAAGTTCATAGCCCTCACTTCACTGAGGGGAAGAAAAAGTTTTGTCCTTTAGGGTTCAGTGTGGGGGACATGCTGCACAGTGATTCATGCAGGCAGGAGGCGTACTGTAGGTGACTACTGTAACTGCCTGCAGGAGCTGGGCCTAGACAGAGGCTGCAAGGCTAAATGGTTTTAGAAATACAATGAGGTCTGTTTCAAAAGAAAATCCTTCCGCAGAGAGAAATACTGTTTTTCTGGAAACATATGGAGGGAGTGAACCAGGGTCAGATTTTGACTATAAAACAAATTACAGGTAGTTGCTTGGTGTCTTACTTATAGAATCAGTACAGTACAGTACAGTACAGTATGTCTTCTTCAGATGTGGACTTGACTAAAATAATTAGTTTATTTAAGTTTAATTAATTTAGGAAGACTCTAGACCAGGGGTAGGGAACTTCTAACTTTGTTAATTAGAATCAGGTGTGTTGGAGCAGGGAGACATCTAAAGCCTGCAGGGCTGCGGCTCTCCAGGACCAGGGTTCCCTACCCCTGCTCTAGACAGACCTGGTAAGCCGAAACGGGTAGTGCAGGTGAACTGGGAACGTCTGGAGGAGGCCCCTCTCTGTAAGATCTTCAACTCACATCTCCGGCGGAGCTTCTCTTGCATCCCTGTGGAGGTTGGGGACATTGAACCTGAGTGGGCAATATTTATAGCTTCTATTGCTGAAGCTGCAGCGGAGAGCTGTGGTCTCAAGGTCCTAGGTGCCTCAAGGGGCTGTAACCCTTTAGCATCGTGGTGAACAGCAGTGGTCAGGGAAGCCGTCCGACTGAAGCAGGAGGCCTTCCAGGATATGTTATCCCAGAGGACTCTGGAGGCACTCCGGTACTCCGGAAGTACCTACGGGCATGAAGGACTGCCCAAGGAGTGGAAGACCGGGGTGGTGGTTCTCCTGTTCAAAAAGTGTTACCAGAGAGTGTGTGCCAATTATAGGGGTATCACACTTCTCAGCCTCCCTGGTAACGTCTACTCTAAGGTGCTGGAAAGGAGGGTTCGGCCAATAGTCGAACCTCAGATTGAAGAACAATGAGGTTTCCGTCCTGGAACAACGGACCAGCTCTTTACTCTCACAAGGATCCTGGGGGCCTGGGAGTATGCCCTTCCGTCTACATGTGTTTTGTGGATCTGGAGAAGGCATTTGATCGGGTTCCTCGGGAGATACTGTGGGAATATGGGGTGAGGGGTCCCTTTTAAGGGCAAATTAATCCCTGTATGTCCAAAGCGAGAGATGTGTACGGATTCTCAGCAGTAAGTCGGACTCGTTTCAGGTGGGGGTCTCCGCCAGGACTGCGCTTTGTCACCAATCCTATTTGTGATATTAATGGACAGGATATCGAGGCGTATTCGAGGTGTGGAGGGGTTGCGTTTCGGTGGCCTGGGGCTCTCATCGCTGCTTTTTGCAGATGATGTGGTCCTGATGGCATCATCGGCCTGTGAGCTCCAGCACTTACTGGTTGAGTGTGAAGCGGCTGGGATGAAGATTTGAACCGCTAAATCTGAGGCCATGGTTCTCAGCAGGAAACTGATGGAGTACGGGTAGGGAATGAGTCCTTACCCCAAGTGAAGGAGTTCAAGTACCTCAGGATCTTGTTCCCGAGTGAGGGGACATTGGAGCGGGAGATTGGCCAGAGAATCGGAGCAGTGGGAGCGGTATTACAATAACTTTACCGCACTGTTGTGACAAAAAGAAAGCTGAGCCGGAAGGCAAAGCTTTTGATCTTCCCGGCAATTTCTGTTCCTACTCTCACCTATGGTCATGAAGGGTGGGTCATGACCGAAATAACTAGATCATGGGTACAAGCAGCCGAAATGGGTTTTCTCAGGAGGGAGGCAGGTGTCTCCCTTAGAGATACGGTGAGAAATACTGCCATCAGTGACAAACTCGGAGTAGAGCCGCTGCTCCTTTGCGTCGAAAGGAGTCAGTTGAGGAGGTACGGGCATCTGGTAAGGATGCCCCCTGGGAGCCTCCCTAGGGAGGTGTCCCAGGCACGTCCAGCTGGGAGGAGGCCTCAAGGAAGACCCAGGACTAGGTGGAGATATTATATCTCCACACTGGCCTGGGAATGTCTCGGGATCCCCCAGTCAGAACTTGCTAATGTGGCTTGGGAAAGGGAAGTTTGGGGTCCCTTGCTGGAGATGTTGCCCCCTGACCTGACTCCAGATAAGCAGGAGAAGATGGATGAATGGATAGATAGATGGATGGATTGTGTGCAAGCACCTGCACACACACAAACCTTCCACAGCAATAGAATTATTCTGCCGCTTAACAGATTAACTTTTTTCCTACACTTATCTTAATGGCATGGCTTTTTCAGTACAAATTGTTTCATTACAGAAAGAAAGTCTCCAAGCCAATTGGTCCTCAGTTATCAGTGGGGACATTATGTTGTTGCAGTGAGAACAATTCCATGCAATAGAAAGCCAAGCAACACATCACTTGTTGTAAATTATATTGCATGTAAAACTGTTTACATAATTTTCTCAATATCTACTTGCAGTACTTTTAATAATGAAAATGAAAATAGTGCAGATCAGAGGCTTAATATCATGCATTATTAAGACGAGGTGACTGCTCGGCTTCTGGTGCTAACTGAACAATGCTGTACTGTAGCATTAAGCAGTTTCGTCCCTCTTGCAGATGTTCTGTTTTAATGTGTTTAACATTTAAAAAAGGTCCAATATCCACTGTGTCTCAGTGACCCTCACTCTGTAAGCGCTTTATCTGGATGACTGGTCTGCTAGAAGGTCTGCAGGAGCACTCTAATGGTCCAAGCATATTGTGATGCAATGCTTTTACACAATTCCCTTTAGACGCTGCTTTTAAGAAGTTCAAAGTACTGCCCTTCAAAGTATGAGGCATTAAGATCACCTTTGTGATACAACATTTAATGAGTGACTGAAGACTGTCCTAAGAAAATGAATATCAATAGAATCAGTCCGCCACTCTTCCTTGTGCTACTTTGAGTTGTGTAAGGTTATGTAAGGTCATTACATTCAATATGTAAGTGCATCACACATAAAGTACTCCCTCAGCGTATACATAACTGATAACTGATACACAGTAACTGATTGTAAGCTAATACACTCATGGTCTGTTAGCTGCCCATTCTGTGTGCATGCTGAACCAAAAACATCTGGTGTTTCCACACAGTTCTGGGTCTTTAAATGTGAACATTACCAATGTGGTGCAGACTGAGCCACATAACACTATCCTAGCCTTGGAAATGTAAAACATTTGGGGGCCAGATCTTCTGAGGAAGCACACTTTGGCATTGATGGAGGAGTTTTTATTTTGATGAGTTCAAATATCCAATCCAGCATCAATTCCCACTTTTAAGCCACATTTTATACTAAGCGTAAACGGCGGTTAAGTTTAAATGAGCAGAACATTGTGCCCTCTGCATGATATGGTGCACTTTCATTTCTAAACCTTTGTGTCGCTATGGAGCATGCAGATGGGTCGAGAATTATTGTTTTGCTAAGAAATTATCGAAGACGGAAATGACAGTTTTGCAGATGCATTTAGAGGAACACAAAGCATGGTGAGAAGGTGAAAGCAGCTAGAAATGTAGTTAACACATTGCATTCTACACAACAGGTTTATACTGTATTTTTTTTATATCTACAACTTAATTTGAGAGTAGAGGAACTGGTTAATTGATCGTTCCACAAGTAAATTTTTTTACATTGCCATGGGACAATGCAGAGAACAACAGAATATACAGTTTTAGTCAATATGGAGTATGTAAACGGATTGAGTATGTGGGTGTATTTTCGACATTGTATGTTTGCATGAAGAGAACATGATTGTTTAAAGGGGTTCTGTCTGGTACCGGATGCCATAACATCCTTGTAGCATTTAAAACTCCATGAATTGGTTGGGGTGTACTGAACCATTTGGATAACTGGTAAAAAATGAGAAACGTTGAAAACAAATCAATGTGTACATTAATTATGTGAAAAAGAATGCCTGGGGCCTTATATCATTAGGTCATGATATGATGTTTATCAAAATATGCCCCTTTTCTTGTTATTCTCTCAGTGTGGAAATGTTCTAAATATTTACCCCTCCTGACCGGCCTACTAAGATCAGTTCAGATTGTTTGCATTAAATGAAATACTTGGGAACATTTTAGTGATTATCAATGATAACTCCAGATTACAGAAACATTATGATGATGAAATATGTGAGTAGCCTAAGTGATAGTACAAAAATAAAACTTTAAAAGCATACATTTTTATGCCTATGACAATGGATCATCCCGTATTGTAGTTAAACGCACACATGCAAACATGTTTAAACCTGAATTGTATTTTTGTAGTTCTCTACCACCATGTTCAGTCTATGCCTCCCATGCCCTATAATCTGTGTTCATTATCAATCATATCTCAAATCATGAACATCAAGGTGAATACTAATTCATTATGAAGCATGTGCATCTGCCACAGAAATAGCATATAGAATACTAATGACTATTTGAGGCGTGTTGTCAAACAAACACAAAACAAAATGTATTATTATTGCATCATGTAAGACTTAGATGCAGTTAGTATATCAGTTTAAAATCTATAAATCCAAGTGCAATATGCTATATGCTATAAAATATGGAGCATAATGCAAATTCCCCTTGTTAATCCGGCCTAAAGTAGTGCATGCTGAGCTACAGTATGTCAACAGATATTCCATGTTGGATTTCACAACTAGTTCTACAGTGCTCCCTGTAGTCATGCTGACAGTCTTGCAGGACATTCCCCTTAAATCCACCACAGCCCTGCACAAAATAAAGTTACCTCCCAGTGCTGTAATTGGCATGGCCCTTGCATCTACTGTATACATGACTTCTACACACACCTGTGGAATGCTGTCTCTCACAGCTTGCCATCCTAATAAGGGGGTATTTCCCTTCAGAAGCAAAACACGTTCCATAAGAGTACATGGCACGCGACACGCTACTTGAGAGCTCAATGTTAACCAGGTTTTGGCTAACAAGCTCCAACCTCTTACAGCAGGAGAGCAAATAGGGAACACATATACTTCTATGATATATAGATGCCAGTTAGGTAATTTTAATGTTCATTTTCACATGCGCCAACAGCATGATAATACTGTATAACAATTGTTCATTTAAAAAAGCTTTTAGTTACAGAGTATATTCAAACTAAAAAGGACATACTGTATCTCTCGAGCTTACTAACTACTTCCTTATTAGAAGCTTTTAGCAAATAACGTAGGCCTACTTCAGTCTGCCTCCATTTAATGATCACTGCTAATGCATGAAATGAAATGGCTGATGAGCATTGCACATATATAAATTATTTAGCCATTATGTTTACTAGTAGTGGTCCTTCAAGGGGCTCCATTAGGAATGGAGGCGTTGGAGATGTTGGAAGAGAGGAATGCATTGCAGGACAATTGAAAAAAGCATCTCAAGAGGGGAGGCAGTGGAGAGGAACAGATACAGTAATGCACTTATCCCTAGAGAAAGGCAGAATGTAGACGCCAATTTAAAGTTATTTTTGGAACTCAGTCCAATTTGAGAGGTAAACAGTCTACTTTCTATAAATTCAGAGGGAATGCAATGATTTATTTCTGTTGCTAAACTACTTAAAACTATTTTCTAAGGGGAATCTAATTACATGGTTTTATGGGCATTTTAAAGCGCCCATTTCAGCCATGGTACAAACACGTTTATGTGGACACACTTTTTTTCAACCTCACCCCCTTAAGCAATATTTACACACAAAGAAATTTGAAGAAGAAACAACCATTTAAGTTACTGGTGAAATAATGTGG
>JAODUE010018278.1:0-24773 GCA_027564755.1 Amblyopsis hoosieri
CCCGAGGTACTTGAACTCCTTCACTTGGGGTAAGGACTCATTCCCTACCCGGAGTAGGCACTCCATCGGTTTCCTGCATTTATGTAATTAATTGCAAGAAATAATTTTTATTTTGTTTGTATTTAATAAATACAAAAATGTGCATAAAGCTGGAATCTGGTTATAAAAATATGAATGAATGAATTACTTAATTGAGATTACATTTCAATTGCATCTGACAGCGCTAGATTATACGACTTTGGTGTCAACAGTGCATGTGGACATCACTGAATAAAATACAAAAATACTGATCTCACTAAAATGGACATTAAAGCAATAAAAATCCTTATTGAACTAAATAATGTTAAGTTGGCTCCTTCAATAACGTTTAAGTTAGCTACTGATGTAATATGACACTCAATCAACACTCAATCAAGGGTGTGGCGACTATTTTTTATAATTTTTCTTATAGCATGCACATTACCTGGGTGACCAGGGGCTCCAACAGCCTCTCCACTGCGAGGGTACGGATCTCGAGGCTCTTTGGGTCCCACTTGAAGTTGATGTTGGCCGTGTTGATGTTTGTCATCTTCTCTGATTCTGGGGGACAAAACACCAGAATGTGTAAAAAGTAGTATTGTGCTGAAATAAGTAATCATTGTGCCGGTAATTTATTAATAAATTTAGTGATAATGAAAATGCATGTGAGAACTGCCTCCATCACTTCTTTGAGTAAATACCATAACTGGAGCACGGTAAGACTGGGGCCTTTTTGGCATTTGCCTTTTTAGGCAGCGACTACAGTTCCATTGATTAGGCTACCTCTCACATTAGATGGGTATGTATAATAAGCCAGCCTGATGGTTTGAGCTGCTTCAACTGGGGCATTGGTAAGCTGAATGGTGTAAACAATGCTGTAGCTATCTACTGACCTGTACTATGTATTATAAAATATAATGGTGTCGCTAAGTGTTAACCATAAAGCCATCTGGTGTATACACAGTTATAAAATATACTAGGTATATTAAATAATAACCCCACCAACGAAAGAGAAGGGTGTGTCTGACAGACCACAAAAAGTGCACATGCACTAACACTCGTGATGAAGCGTCGCCAAGTTGTTTCCACGAAACTGGACATGCTGAAACTTGTGTCAGCATGGCTAGGCTACGGTATTGGATAGGCTAGCGTCCCAAAAACGACTAGTTGAGATACTCAAACTTAATTGACAGACAGTTTGTGTGTATATGTATTACTCAAATCGACCAAATCTAATGTCACTCTTGAAATGGCTGACTAATATTAAGGAGTGTCATGGTGTTGATAAAAAAACTGGAGCGGAGGTGCGGTCATCTCTTGCCCTGGCCGAACAGCTGACCAGACCTAAGGCTACCGCTTTCTTAAATGAGCATTAACGAAAAATACAAAGGTCAAGCATAGTAGGCTACTGTTTTTGTGGCCAAATTCGCGGGACTACTTGTGTGCTTACATTAAACAAAACTAATAGTAATTCTGGTCAACCTTACGAGCTAATACTATGTTAAAATATAGCAAATTGTAGCCAACAGGTGCTAGCTCTAGCTAATTCTTGCCAGCATACCTACCTAACTTCCAATTAATAGGAAATGTTAGACAATCAGTTATATTTGGAAGTCAAATCAACCATATAAAAATGAATAATTGTACTTTACTTGGTTCAAATGTGAAGGAATTGGGTGTTGCCAACTTACCGAAAACAATCCACTCGACAACTGAGTTTAAAAGTTCAAAATGGTGGAATGGGAAAACAGATAATTCCTCCTCAGCGTTGATCCAAGTTCTTCCTTAAATACTGTTCACTACAAGTTGTGTCCTATTTGCTCAACATACACCCAGTACGTAGGATATTATTAATTAACCAAACTGAAAAGTTTAGATATTTAATTCAGTGTCCTATCCAGCGAGTACACTGAAAGTTTCGACGAAGACTGTTACGATATCCCAGACTTCAACAATGGCAGAGAAGGAGGGGGGGCTAGTGGGGCTGTGAGCTATTTCCTGGACGCGGGTAGGACAGTTTCATGGAAGGTGTTTTGGGCGTGGCAAATAAATCACTTGTGTTTGTCCCGGTTTGTCCATATAAGGACAATTTGTTATCCCATGCAGATATACTTGTTTCTTCAAAACATGCAAATTAGCAATTTATATCCAAATTATGTTTTTAACAGTGTTTGCTATAATTAAGGGAAAAAAACAAATGTTTTAGTTAAGCAAGTAGTCAGCAAATTATTATATTAAGAAAATATGTTATGTTAAATATGTAAAATAAGAAATCATATGTTTTTTCTTTCTCTTCGACCGATTTATTGCTCAAGTCACATTATACTGTAAGCTACAAACAGTATACTATATATTGGGTAATGTCCTCATGTTGATTGCTTTAAAAGTTTGAGTAATTTGTTTTTCACTATTCTCCACCACACCAGGCAAGCGTCTTTCCATACAATTAAACATGTCCACATTTTTTGATGATTTTTTCTTCACTGGTTTGTTTTATCATACTTTTAGGTCACAAATATAGATTATGTTGTCCACTTGATATGGGTCACCATTTTGTTTATAAGATAAGAATGATCATAATTATCATTATGATGGGATGATGGATCGTTGTTATATAATTTCAGTTATTTATCTACATAATTTCAGTTGTGAGGGTAATGGAAATAGAATAAATATTTAATTTGCTTATTTAAGAACCGTGTTTTGTTTTTACCCAATGAAGCAAGAAAGCTATTAAAACTAGTTTAAAAAAGGGAGCCAGATGCCAAAAGATGAAAATAAGTCTGTACACACATACAAACATCATGTTGGTGTGTAACATAGCAGTTTATGCCTTGTTAATTAGTGTTGTTTTTGCTGCTACCTCTTTTATTTCTAGCATTACCCACAGTTTATGCTTTATGCATAATGTAAGTGCAACCGTGACTGGCATTTGATCATTTATCTTTCACAATCTATCTCATTTTGCTTATTACCATTATTAATAACTTAGTGGCCTTGGAAATCTATTCACTGTTGTATAAAAAAAATTAACATTAACTAAACAGTTAAGGTGCCTTTTATATAAAGGAAATTGTTATAAAAAACAAGAACTAAAGCTTCACAAAAATAATTCCCGAATAGATATGAATAAATGTCTCTCTCCAGAGTATTGATTAAGGGCCACACAATTGGCAAATATATTGTTTTTTTTTTTTTTTGTTTTCTAATGTTAAGTTACCAAGAGCACAGCTGGGTCCTGATGTGTTATAGCAATCGATACTCTGTAGTGAATGGAGATTCAATGTAGTGGAGCTGTGGGCTTGAATGATAAATGTCCAAATAACAGCTTGTTCAGTTGTCCTTGAACCTAGTTTTTTTTTTTTTGTCGCAGCGCATGATGGGAGCATAGAATGCTATACATAATTCTGTCTCACAATGACGAACTTGTTTATGGCACGCCAAATGTATAATTGAACCATTGTAATGTTGGGCATCATCACAATCATGGCAAATAAAAACGTGCTGGTTATATCTACACCCCGTAACTTAAAGGCTCACTAAATCATGAACATTATTTATAGAGAAATTACTATTTGTACCAAAATATAAATGTATCAAACTGTACAAATACAAAAAATACCAATGTATACATCCAGGTGACTCCACAATATTCAGGTTTAGATACAGTATATGCTGAGAAATACAGTATATAGCAAGACATATGTGTTTCGGGTTAATTCATATATTAATAACTCCCATGCCTTTCAACCTGAGCCAAATTGATAATCTGAATCTTATTTGCTTTTGATGAGCCATATTATTTTGGTAATCTTACCCATAACAGTGACAGTGACTATATGAGTGTCTGCCAACCATGAAATTGCAAAATATATTCTGAGCAATGTCACAAAGAAAATGAAGCCACCTCCAGTCCACCCACACCTGATTCACCCCCACAGCTGTCTGACGGAGCTTGATGATGTCATCACCTGTAGGCCTCCTTTTGAGAATAAGGCTATTTGCTTCAGCAATTACCAATGTGCATTCTTCCATAGTTGTCAGTCATCCACAGCACGCACATGGGCCTATCCATCAGGCACTGCTGTAGAGTATATGGAGTAAACAGTGATTATTACTGTTAGTAGCAGTCATTCGCCGTGGCCTTTTTTTGTTTTTGAGAAAGGAAAGCATCACAGGGTCCCTCGAGTAACGGCACACACACATGTTTACAGTTTGGTGTGGAGATTGTGATGTCTTGGGATATGCTGTCAATCCTCTGAGTTGTGCAGGAAACCACTTGTTAGCAGTCTGCTGGGCCCCATCTGCTGGTGTGATGCTTAAGACAGGACTGTATACTGCATTAGTCAGAATTGTGCAGTACCTCTGTTACTCTCTCCTATTTAACAACTGAATGTATTTGATTGCCGATATATTTGTTATCCCCTTTTCTGTAGTATAAAGTCAAATTATAATGATATGAAGATGACAATAAAAAAGTGATCACATCTCCAGCAAGTAACATACCACTTCAGAATATGCATTTGTTGACATTCTTGTTTGTAAGTGGTGCTAAAAATGACATATGCATCACTGCAATCTCTGATATATAGTTTTTTCTTGATGGTACATAATCAATCAATTAAAATGCAATAACCATCATCTGTAATTTCTGCATATTATCCTCAGTGAAGGTATTCACCTCTACAGAAACCTTGTTTTATATCAAAATATATATTGGGAATGACTGCCCTAATGTTTATCTTCCAGCTGAGAATGTTTCAAAAGGAATGTTAAAAACCAAGAGAAGACTCAAAGTGAAGCATAATGTAATGTAATGTGTGACTGTGAGTGTCAGGGGTGTTCAGATACTCTCCCTACAATACCAGTGCATTACTCTCTCTCTCATGAAGCACAATGGTGAAGCATTTGTTATAGAGCATGCTGCTGCAGTCAATGAAATAGCCTGTGTGACCCAGACACTGTGCAGTTAATTGGTGTATTCAATAATTTGGTGTTTTTGGTGAAGTAAACTATGAAGGCAACTCATCAAATGCCAAGTTTTAGCTTATTGCGTCTACACAAATAAATATATTGTTGCTCAACAATAAATAAATAAATTATTAAATATGTGTAAATACTGTAGCCTGGAATAAAACATATACAGAACCAATTGCAATAAATGATCTCCTACTCTTTATCTTTAAACACAATTGTTAAAGGTGCTCTATGCAGTACGATATTATAAACATTAACATAGCAGCAAACAACTATTTTCTATGTAGACATAATGGAGTCATTTCAGTCATTTCAGTCTCTGTGTGTTGTAATACAAGCTCCTCTGTTCTTTGTTTTCATAGCCGGGTCATTTGTTTTGGTCTGAGATGCTGGTGCTTTAGATTGACATCTAGTGGCAGGATGTCAGTTAGATCTAATTTAAGTAAATGCCATGTTTTCATTGAACATAAGATGTAATGAAATATAACATGAGTAGGTATTAAGAGTGAAATATCATTGAAAGTTTTGGAACCACAACTGAAATGTACCTTAATTGCAGTTGTGATATTTTTAGATAATAATCGTATATATAAATGCAAGAAGAGCCACAAGCTTTAGAACAAGTTTAGTGTTTACAGTACTGTATAATGTAGCTGCGAAAATAGCTGTAATAACTATTTATGCATCCTGGAACCTGCATGATGCCTCTTGAAATAAAGGCTTATGGAAAATAATGTGACTTTCCAGAACAATTTTTTAACACTGTAGTTTTTCCCTAGTGAGAGTGATCCACACATTCCTGTGGGAAATTGGAAATTGAACACTGCATTTGATGTGGAAGAAATTACCCTTCACTATTAATGACACAGAGATCCATGGCATCACCAGGACCCAAACGGGTCTTTATAATTAATTAGAGATGGATAGATGTGAATATATGAGAATACTAGCTCACCCACAGCTCCACTTACGCCTTTTTTACTCTAATAAGAATTTATCAAAACAACTGCCTTCCTCTAAGCCAGAGTCACTCCTTATTGAGTGCAACAGCAGAAGTCTAGTAATTCAATGAGCACATCCTCCCACTCGCAGCACAGCTGATGATAAGTCAGATGATTGGATATGCAGCCCTAACATAAGTGATACCTCACTTATTTAGTTTCTTTACCGGTTGGCGTTAATGCAACATTATACTATTACAGACTATCAAATTTGTTATGATGTATCAAATGTAATATTCCCAGAGTCACATAAGACCATAAGAGAAGAAAAAAGAAAAGATAGGTAATATGTTTTGCTCTGTGTCTAGTGAAGTATGGCCATATCCTTGATACAGTGCAACACATGGGTCATTGAGAGTATACAATTCTTACACATGATGTAGTGAGAGGAAGCAATGCTCCAATGCTCTGACACTGATTATTATGGATGCAGGAACTCCTTAAGGGAGGGAATTCACCAGTGTCTTGCTCATGGTATGTTAGTGGTGTCCATCTGAAGCTGTTGTCAATCCTCTTTGGCTGCTGTTATTTTGACAGTCTTGGGGGGCGGGGCATGATTTAGCAGCACCAAGTTACAGTAAAGCATCTTTCTCTGTTAAAGGTAAGTTCATATATCATTAATCATTATATACGCAAACCAATCACGTACCATTTTCAATTATCATCATGTATGATAAACTCTTAAAAGTGATTGGAAATCTATAAACAATGGATTGAAGTCCAAAGGATATTTTGCAATTAACTAGCTCAAGCCAGATTCCTTTCTCATCTTGTCAATGTTTTCAATTCACATATGCAGTTGAAAAAAAATACTGTAAGTGCTGATATCAAGCTCAACTATGCCGCAATAACAAAAAAGCAAAGCTTGCTGAGAAGTGTGTGGCTGTTGTGAACCAGCATGCTGATGCCTCAAAGAAGTGAGATACTATGTTGAAATACAACTAGACGAGACAGCTATAAAATGCCTTGTCATTGCCTGAGCCCACCACTGTAAACAATTGCATGGTATCTGTTAGCTGGATGCCTTCTCAATCACGGGACTCAGACCACTTTATTGCACTGTGAATGGAGGATTATGCAGTTCTGTTTTGACATGTCAGTGTAACCAATATGAAGGAGTCACCTGTGTCAATTAGGACACTTTCAAGAATTTTATGAGAAGAGATACACACTCCTAAGGAAGGAATGTCTTCATTTTATTGTTGTTTTGAGGTACAATCATTTTGTTCTTTTCCTGCAGATAGAAATCTTTCAGAGCTTCCTTACCAATGCCATCCATGCCTCTCCCATTCATATTTACTTTTGCTCTGTCCTTAAACTAAATATACTGTATATTTTATGTGCTGCCCAATGATTGTGCTAGAATCTGAGGAGTGGGCATTATATTGATGATAAAGGGTGTGACATGAAAAGTTGTTGTTTAGTGTTTTAAGCACAGTGTTTACAGAAGGTCAAATTCTTCTCTATCCCTGCCTCGTACTAAAACAGTTATTTTTGAAACACCGTGCAGTTTAGAAACAGCAAAACAAACAAAGTGCAGCACGGGGAGGAAATCTGAGGCTCAAGGTGTGCAACTTGAAATTCATTATATTACTCTTCAGAGGAGTTTGTGCTCAGCACAGTATACAGGCCAAATTTGGAGATCTGGGTGCACAATTGAGAGGTGTTTAAATCAAACTGAGTACCAGGTATACATCAAATGTACCACAAGGCTTTTTGACATCTTATGAT
The DNA here is from genome assembly GCA_027564755.1 of Amblyopsis hoosieri. Lineage (NCBI taxonomy): Eukaryota > Metazoa > Chordata > Actinopteri > Percopsiformes > Amblyopsidae > Amblyopsis > Amblyopsis hoosieri. Next base: position 7,728 of record JAODUE010018278.1, read on the forward strand.
ATTTCCTAAAGGTTGTGTGCCACAAGTAATAAATGTCTTTGGCAGCCATAAGATGAGCATGAATTTGTAGCTTTGACATGATGAGTAAATCATTATGACACATACCGTAGATCTCTACTGTATGTAGACAGTAGATTTAATAGGCCATTGCAGCAATACGCCTATAATGAAAAACAAAAATATTATCACATAATCATGACTAACACAAATATTACAAACATGAACCCATGGTTACATAATTTGCTATAATTATTTAGACAAGTAAGTCATAAACTCAAAGTCAAGCTTTTCTACAAAATCCATGTAATGTCATCTGCACATTATTGGTAATTTTGCTTAGCATAGTTATAACTCTGACAAGTGGCATGGGTTATATGCCAAATCCAGTCATTGTTGAACTGTGGAATACTGTAATCTGTTTAACAATGAGATGTGATGCAAATTACCTGCTTTCATTTAGTCCCCATTCAATTGAATAACCATTTAGTTACACTCCAATTACCTCAAATGAAAGACAGGGCCCTGTAAGCAGCAAAAATCAACATATTTTCTACAATAGATAATATCCAGCAGTGCAGTCAAGATGCTGCGCTACACTGTGACAAAAACTAATCACAGGGTTGAGGGACAGTTGACTGTAGCATTGATGTCTTTTAAAAAGACAATACAACAAGATGATCAGAAATGATGCCACATTATAATTTAATCTGTACAAGATTATTGTTCACTTTACCAGGTTATGTGACAGAGTCAGAACTACCAAATTGCATAAGCCTATAATCAACATACTGAAAGATGTATAATGAAATAATTAGTCCTCAGCCTATCAATATTTACAGTATGCTGACTTCTAATTGGGGTCAATTTGACCCAAAATAAAAATAATAATAATAAAAAAAACTGTTACCATAGCAAACTAGTCATTGCAATGTTTATTTGTATAATGTTGGTGGGACAGTAATCGTTATTTCATTTATTGATTTTCTATAAACCACCATGGCACCACCTAATGAAGCAACATTGGTGACACCGATTACACTTGGTTTGTTATATTGAGGGCAATTTGGTACATTTACAAACACAATTACTATTACTTACTTACTTATTAGGGATTAATGGCCTTCTGAATCTTGCTTTTCTATACAATACATAAGAATGTATGTATTTCCCATTCAAAGTGAAGGCAAACCTGTCTCATAATTCAAATTAATATTCTAATTGGTCACAGGATTAACTTCAAAACCTTCATATTTCTACATAGCTTTATAACATAAACAATCCCAATCATATCATTTTTGTCATTAACATCTATTTGAGAGTTCCCTACACTTCCAAATGACTCAATAACATGGCACATTCAAACCATATAGTGTTGATATTATATTATTAAAAAGTGATAAACCACCAGTACCTATTGTGGTACATGTATAACTAGTTGTTTGTTGTGGTTCATTTACAGCGTAGTGAGATAACGTCAATGTATGGAGGTGGTAATGCATTGGCAGTGAATGGCATTCATGCTGCAGTGCTCCTTGGCTGGCTGAGGGCATCGCAGGGCAGGCTAACATTGACGCTGGTCCTGTTATTGTGGATAAATGATGGACACAGTACAGGTGAAAATACAAATATACACCGTTTTACACACAGTGTAGATCTTTGTTTCTTTCTCTTAATTTTTGGTTTCCTTTAAGATATATGATTATAATGCATTTTAGTTGAGAATGGAACTATTTTCTCTCCATTATTTGTCTCCTGATAATGATAACAGGGACAAGTATTTGGTGTATGGTGAGTATGGGTAAGATGAGAGAAAATGGATCAAATAAATGAAAAAATAAACATTGAATTTGGAGAATGTGTCTTCAGGGGCACAGCAAGTAGCCTTAAGTGATTGACATCTGCGTGTCTGCCTTTTTCACCACCCGCCCATCAGATGGCGCCATTACATGTCTTTGACGGCACAAACACTGAAGGTTAAAGATTTATTGAGACCCCATGAGCCAAAATAGCCATAGAGAATTTTAATTAAAACTTAAGAGAAAACTGACTGCGTCTCACAGACACTTCCTATGGCCCTGGCTGAAGCTTCATTACAGCACTCCCCAGACTATGATGAATTTCATTGCACAGAGTAATGCCCCATACAATGACCCCCAACCCTCCAACAGCGAGAGAGAGAGAGAGAGAGAGAGAGAGAGAGATCATTTAAGGGACAATAGGAGAGAGAAGGGCGGCAGCATACAGTATAAATGGATGCTTCTACCAGAAAGGTGAAGAATGTATGGCTATGGAACCCTACAGTCCAGTGTCATACATGTTTACTGACATTCCACTAGTGATACTGTTCTCATAACTGTTCTGAATACTCTGCAGCCAACATTCTGGCTATATGACAATGAGCAGTGCTCAAGGTCAAGGTGCTTTTATTGTCACAAACTGATCCTGTGCATTTAACCCATCCCTCTAAGGAGCAGTGGGCAGCCGCTGTGCAGCATCCAGGGACCAACTCCAGATTGGAGTCAGTGTCACTGGGCAGGTTGGCACTGACTGGAGAGTGAACCTGACATGTTTTTTTATAGTGGGGGAAAATGGAGCAACCGGAGGAAACCCACGCAGACACGGGGAGAACATGTAAACTCCACAGAGAAGGGGCGGGACGACTGAGGTTCAAACCCGGGACCTTCTTGCTGTGAAGCCACAGCACTATTCACTGGGCCACGGTTCTGACCCCGTGCTGTGCACATGTTCTTAAATAGAGTCTTTTTGGATTTTAGCTTGAGATTAATAACAATTCTAACTAATAATAATTGACATTGGGCAGCCCGGCAGCATTCCTAATGCTCATTATTTGTCAGCATGTTATTGTAGCTCTATAATAAATTAGATGCAAGATAACACATAGGCAACCAGATGAATCCACACACAAGCTAACATGCACATATGGTTTCAGACAGTACAGAACACGGTGAGCACCACACTTTTCTCTTGTTTAAATCAAATCATAGGACAAAATAGGTGCATGTGTGTTAGGCTACCCTCTGCGCAGCAGTGCTTGAGATTGTGAGGTGTAAGAGACAAGAATCTTGCAGTGGGATACAAAACATCATCACACTGCCATACATTTCTTATAATCTGCCATCATTGTGGAGGTCGGCTAAATTAAATCTGGTCTGTTGAGAATGCAGCTATTTTTACCAGCTAGCGTCATGAGACTGATGGTCAATCCTTGCTGGAGCAGCCTAAAAGAGGAGAGGCAATCTTGGTTCTGAATGGCCATGAACACACAATCAACAATATGCGGGGCTTCCAAGGAAACAAGGCAGCCACTTCAATCCTAGCATTGATTTCTTTATTTCTCTCAAACATTGTCTTCTTCAGCTGGTCGCATAGCCCAGTATCTCAATATGATTGCACATAATTATTTTCTCAGGAAAAAAGAAATAAAAATAATCAATACTTCTAACTTTTTCCCTCTATAGCCTATATCAAAGCTCAGCAGGCATAAAGCATTGTTCCCTGACCCTGACCCCTCAATTAGCAAGTGGAAGTTGTACGTTATCGATTAACCTATACGAGGGGCTTGATTCCATTAATTAATTTACAGTTATATTGCATTGCATCAAGCCACAAAAGGGAGAGACTCCACCTTTTTTGAGATTTTTATTGTTTCTGCTCATGAAAATCTACTGCAGCGATTGCAAAGGAGGTGAATCACAGGACCAGCTAACGGCAGACATATTTGTATGTAGCCGTCTGCTGCATAAGGCCAGGACTAAAAATTAAATGCCCTAGTTACTGTAACCCATTACGCAAATATGCTCAACGTTTACACGCATATGTTTTTCTGCTGTCATTGAGATCTGTATCATTTGCTGGATGGATGGAAATGATAAACTGAGATGAACTGAGAATATTGTGCAGTATTATAATTTCACCAGTAGGTGGAAACATATGCATATTTCTGTAAGCGTTTGGGTCAATGCCAAAGAGTGCAAGGGCAAACCCTCTGAGGTGAACACACATAGTTTGAATAATGAATTGCTAATATGTCTTTGAATTAGCATATTCTACATTATTGACTGTTAATCTATCATTATAATACTACTTTACTTAACTGATAACACCCTAAACTACGTATATTTCCATTAATTCCACTCCCCTATAGTCTAATGTAGGACAACAGTAGTAGGACATCAGCATTCCATCAGCATTCATCTTCAAAGAGTGTTGTGTACCATGCCTTTTCCTAATGTATGCTCTTTGGGATTTGCACTTGAAACATCTCACTCACTGTGTTAAAAATCTAAAATGCTACCTCACACAGATGGCTCTACTTTACTGCCATACAGTAAATATAATATATGTCTAAATTCTAAAAATGGAAACATATGAAAGTATAGATAACATTTCTGCTACCATTTACCTTTGACTGTGTACCTAAGTAAGTAATATAACGATTAACCATGAGGATGGGGAGCTGGCCACAGCGTGAGCTCTTTTTGGATCTATACAGGCACACAAGTTGCATAATGATGTCTCTCTGCACACAGGCAGTAGTCCTCACCTTCCACAGAGACAGTGATGCCTTGCTGTTGCGATCCCAGGGAGATAGTGAGCACTGATTAATCAATCACGCTGGGCCCAGCAGGCACAACACAGCATTACTGGTGTGCATTTGACGTTTACAGTAGTGCCATGAAATCACACACTGGTCATTTATTTACTGTAAACTACAGGGAGGGTTTTGGAGCACAGAACATTTCATAAAAAACATTTTAAACAATGTTCTTTCTGAACCCGCTCAGGACAATAAAACGGTCACTGTCATATATACAATCACATTATTATACGATTTAAAAATAGCAACAATATTTCAAACGACTTATTCCAGAAACACAGAGAGAGAGAGTGATTTTGCACAGGGTTTTTGTGTTTTGTGAATATAATCAGAACTTGTACTATATCCCACACAGACAATATGAATGCAGATCCTCTTTTGCAAGTGACAAATGCTGCTCTTAATCATGTTCACGCAATGGAAAAAAATAGAATTTAATAATAAACAAGTGCAAAGTTAGACTATGAGCCATGGTCCAATTACATGCACCCAAACTAGTACTACAGTGACACTTGAATGTATACAGTAGATGTGCCACACTTTTCTGTTGACCTAACCTATAGAGCCTAAATATAACATGTGTGTGCGCTAGAACACGCACGCTTGTAAGTGCTACATACAAATGTGGAAAACAAAATGTCTTCTATTTTTATGCTTTTTATCTTATATTTTAATCAGGTAGACATTTATAGCTAAATGAATTACTGAATTGAGAGTGTTCAACAACTTATTTTAAAATATTTATTGTGTTAATCACATGTCCCAATGTCCAAACAATATCCCGTATTGTCTTCCCCAGTGGCAAATACTTTATAATAACAGCTCTGAGCAGTGTGCTATTAATATTAATATTGCCACTGGTCGAAAGCATAAGGATTTTAGTCTTTTATGGACAGAAACATCATATGACATCCAAGGCATGTGATATTCTTAACCGTGAATGAGACAGGGCAGGCCACTGTCTTTGTCCGCTTTCACTATGCAAGTATATCATCTTCCTTCAAAGAATAAACATTTTGTTTAGCTAACGAGCAAATGTGAGAGGAAATAAAACATTTAATTCATTGGTATAATAATAATAATATATAATATTATGTAAATTAATGAAAAATCTACAATTATGGTAGATGCATTATCAAATGTCACCCTGTCATTTTGACATCTTCCAAAAAAATGAATAACTCAACAGAACAATTCACAGTTGGCCTGTTCTAGACCTTGCATATTTTTTTTTAATTGCCAGGGCATAAAAATACCATAAAAAAAGTTTCATACTGCAGTGTTGCTTTGGCTTGTAAGGTTAGATTGTGATTGCTCTGACTATTAGGAAACCAGTCTGTTTAGAGTGCAGTTAAAGTGTTAGAAATCACTGATGCCAAAGGCAGAAAAGCCACTTTGTTAAAGAAAATATTTATTTAAAAGTCGGTAATTAGATCAAAATAGAACTCCACAATCATGGTTCGCTCTTGGTTTGCTCATGGTTTTCTAACATTGACATGTTAGAAATAGCCACATCATTGGAAATAAAACAGAATATTTTCTAACTTGTTTACTTTCAAAGAGCAAACACTTCTCTCCACCTTATTTATAAATGCATAGTGTTATTATATAGTTATATGCTTATAAAGCACAATTAGATTGTCTAACATGCATGAATAATTACAGAATAGAAGGACAAACATTCAACAATTTCAGAAACAAAATAACTCACAAGCGAGACACGAAACATTTGCAAACTTAAAACAGTTGGCACACTATATAGGGCCTATAGTGATTATAGGCTAATACACTTTTTGTTACATTCACAATATAGCCAATGTAGTCATCTCTTTGCGGTCTGCTACCTTATGTGCTGAAAAGATTGTCCGGTACTTCAACACAGCCCTGATTCCATAAATAGGAACACAACCACACAACCACACAACAACAATATCCCCTTTGCAATGCGTTTCTAATGTGTTGTTTTGATTGAGATTTGTGTGGGTTTTGGGTTGTTGATTTACTAAATTTGGCCCTTTCATCTAGTTAGACCTTGTTGCAACTCTCAAATCTCTCAGCTCTCAAACTGATCATGAACATAAAAAAAACAGTATCTGAAACTCTAAAATTAAATCATATGCTATTGTCTTACACAGACATGTTCCTTACTTAAATGTTAAATGTGTTAGTTGGGACCTTTTCTACAAATGCACCACCAAAGGGAGAAAGAGAGAGATGGAGATTTCAAACTTTACCAGTATACAATAGCTGACTGTCTTGCCTCTAAATATCTTAAACCAATCAGTGTCCAATGTTCCGTGGAGTACGTATAGCCCCCAGACACTTTTTGGGCAATTTCAATATGGCTGAAAATCATCCTGACCACTCTCATTTTCCATAACCATTTTTAACAATATCTAAACAGAAGCCAAATGTGTTTTGCATTCACTTGAACCAAGGTGGCCGTAGAGACTAGGCAGCCTACTACCGTACTGTAAGAGATTGGGCAAGAGCATTTTGCTGCACCTTAAATAACATGACAACTGAATCAGCAGACTATTATGAATTCATTTATTTTCATTATCAATATAAAGTGTGTTTTGCAGCCCTAAAGACATTTATTTGATTAATTAAATTGTAAAGCAGACATCTCTGTTTAGTTTAGCCTGTAGCCTACACACAGCCCTGCCTCTGTAAATAGTACACTAACAAAGTGTCACGGTTTGCGGCCGTTCCGGCAGCGGACAGCACCAGCCACTGCCTCTGTGTCCTGCACTTGGGTCTCCGCACCTCCTAAGGCCGTATCCTAACACAAAGTGGTGCAGATCGCACCACATAACAATACCCTAGCCTTTGCTATGTGTATTCAGTGTGTGGTGGGCAGAGCTTCTGACGGAAGCAAGAGTTTATTTTGTTTTGATCGACAAGCTTTCTATAGAATGATTTACTTAGATACCTTTAATGTACCTATAAGCTATTGAATGGGTCACCAAAACATTAGCCCTCCCTTATTTCCTGAGCAGGAGCTGTCACTGGTCCTATGAGGTGTCAGAGTGAGGATTAACTTTACTGCACAGATACATGCTGGCCACCGTTACATACGATATATACAGTATATGATTAAGTTGCATCATGGTCCAGCCTCTAAATGTGACCCTAAAGCTTTAGTGTCACAATGCTTATACTATTGTATATTTCTATTGTGGGGGCAGCGAGTGGCGCAGTGGTACAGCGGGGTCGATATGTGATCAAGAACTCTTGCATGGTTGACATCGCCAGCGGTGTATGAATGGGTGAATGTGAGGCAAATAATGTAAAGTGCTATATAAATTACGTCCATTTACCATTTTACCATTTTAGTTTATGCTATTATTTAGTTAATGTATTCATATTTTTTTTTAATTTAAAGAAAAGTCCTGACTTATTGTCAGTAATAGAGCCATAGGCATATACCTCAAATATCACCCTTTTTCTACAACTCTAAATACATAAAATAATAAATAAACTTTGTTAAAGCTAGACCCAAAAGAAGTGTGATTGTGATTATATTTAACATGCCGTTTATTATATGGCTTAGTAAAATTGTAATGTTATTATATGCCAATTTTATTTTAAAACATCTTTAACAAAACCTTTTACTATTAGTCTATGCTTTTAATTTGGATAGACTATTATCAAATCAGTTGTTAATTGCTCCATGCACCTTGCTCTTCCATCAAGTTCCCCAAACCGATTTGAAAAGTAGGCTGTGTGTAAGTAATATAAAATAAGTTCAGCGCCGTCCTGAACTTACGAAAAAAAGAAAAACGAAAACGGACCTTTAGCTTATTTATCAAGGGCGGGAACGTGTTTCAGACGCTCCATAAAGGCGCACACAGTAGAGGCGCACAAGGCGCAGATATATTTGCGTTTGCCAGCATCTTGCATCTTCGCTGTTGGGGTCGATTCAGTCTGTTTGTTTAACCTCACACTTCAAAGGATTTAATTTCACGTGATTAATAAGGAAACTCGTACTTTACTTGGAGAGTGGCTGTATATGTCTGCAGTTGGAAGAGAAGACTTTGGCTTACAGTGTAATTCCAGTGTAATTTGAATTACCCAACGGCAACTGCTGGAGTGAAGATGAACGATACGGAGATACTTTGCAGAGTCCATGAAAGAAATAACCATTCATGTTTGAACACTACGGTTTCGCCGTCTTACACCACCGTCGACACAACCACTTTCATGCACATATTTCCACCAATTTACGGAATTATTTGTACAGTGGGAGTTATAGCCAATGGACTGGTCATCTACGCGGTAGCCACTTGCAAAAAGAAAATGGTATCTGATATCTACGTGTTGAATTTAGCAGTTGCCGACATGTTGTTCTTACTTGTGATGCCCTTTAACATCCACCAGCTTGTTCGAGACAGACAGTGGGTCTTCGGAGACTTCATGTGTAAAGCAGTTGTAGTGGTGGATGTCAGGATGTCAGCAATCAGTTTACCACAGTCGGTGTTGTAACAGTTCTATGTGTCGATAGGTAAGTTTCAACCCCACACACTTTTAGGCTACAGTAGCAGTAGATGTTCAACTAGACATAGGCTATTGTTAATGTGAGTCATTGAAGAAAAATAAGTTAATCAAATAGAACAAGTATGGCTATGTAGAATAATAGTAGCCTGCTGAAAAAATGTGAAAAGAATGGGAAACAACATAATGATATGTAAATTGACTCACAAAGTGTAAAATATGCAAAAAATGTTTTCTTGAATTTTACTACATAATAAACATATGTGCTATCTATCAATTAAGTGCAAGATAAGAAAAATAATTTTATAAAAATATAAAAGCTTAGCTATAAAACTGTGTCCATTATCTGCCGGGGCCCATGTGAATCAGCGGATGTTTCTTCAATCAATTCATATGTGGATGGCCAAAAAAGCTTATTCTTTTTGCAACACAGGACTGATTTCACTAACTAACTAGTCATTTCATTTACCACGTTATTGAAAATGATCGCTATCTTTAGTCGTCTCGACTCCAGTCCCACCAAGTCAGTGCAAAGTGGCGTCGGGCTGAAAGTTGACCGTACTCGGCTGTAACTCAGGTAAACAACTTAGTCATGCTAATGACTAGTGAGCTAACACTAACAGCATGTATTTCTTTATTTATTATAAGACATTAAAAGTACAATAATGATGTGCAAAATATATTTCATATTTAAAAAATTGCAGTTTATTATGTTAGGGTGCGTTCAGTGGACTGAACGTGTGCTACCTTCAATTATCTTTATTTCCTGCATCAGCCAGGTTTCATGGATTTTTTACTTAGCGACAACATTTAATTATTCATTATAAGAGATTAAAAGTACAATGATGATGTGGAAATATATTTTCTAATTCATAAATTACATTCAATTCAAAAAATGATTTACTGATTGACATGTTTCCTCCAAAACTACTTTCAAAGATGTTTGCTGTGCTTAATGGTTGTGACAAGTGTTGCTAAATGACATGTATTAAAAGTGTAGCTGCAAATGTGGAACATGTTAAGGTGTTACAGCCTAATTTTGTGTAATTGCTCTCTCTATTTTCATTTGAAGGAGTGCCTGCAGAATTGTAAACAGATACCACACACACCTGTGCTCATTTCTCCTTTGAACCAAGCAAGCCTTGCATACAGACTGCATTTGTGAGGTAATACTGTGAGAAGGCCTATACTGCAAGGTAAAGTCTGCAACAATAACCCCTGGTAGTGTGGGACATGCCTCTGCAACTTGCATGCCTGAGTGATGTGTGTAAAAAATATATTTCACTTCTTGCACAAAGCGTGCAATGTTTCATTGTTAATATTTTTTGTAAAACAATACATATTTGTAAATAAAGGGTTTGATAAATACACTAGTATTTAAAGTATGTATATTGCTACTTTGCATTGTTATGATTGGTAGGTCTATAATGAATGTAAGGCACTGTAATGTTAGGAATGAAAATATATATGGGTAGTGGAAACGAATAGTAAATACATGCTATTGAAACGTGTGCGTGCGTATGCGCTCATCCTTAATGCCACCACTGCATAACTAGGTGGCCCACTTGGGCCACCCCAGTCAAAAATGTCTAGACACGCCACTGGTGAGCACATGGTTTAAAGGAAACTAAATGATCATGTATTGTGTCGTGTATGTCAGTGAATATGGTATACAATTAATCTGGTTCAACCAGCAATATAATGTTTTGCTATAATTAGAATGATACGCTTGTTCATTCAGGAAAATTTAGAACAGATGGATTTCAGTGCAAGTGTGTTTGTAAAATAATTAGACCTGGGAAAAATGTAGCTGCAACCTTTTAACATAAACCCAGGAAAATTGAATCAAATGTATCCTATCACATGCACAAACACACATACACACAATCAAGGGGTGCATACCTGTGTGGTCGGGTATATTGTTGATGCACTTGGCTTTGAGGAGTTTATGTTTTAACATTCACGATAAGGATAAATAATATGTGAGAATATGTGAGTATGGCCTTAGTAGTTTCATGATAATGCTTGATGCCTTCACATCAGATAATAACTCACCAAAGGAGGGCAGAGGCAGAATGGCCCGATTTCTGTTCAGATTAATAAAATTGTCTGTTTTCAAAAGATGTCTTAAAAGCAGCAATCGTAAGCTTATACACTTTTTGTCAAATTCAGCAAATATCTCACGGTCTGCTAGCTGCCCATTCTTTGTCCATGCTGAAAAAATAATCTGGTGTTACTACACAGCCCTGACTCTGTATGGGAACACAAACAGTGGTGCAGACAGCATAACATATAGAGTTCCTGGGAGCACCAAAATCATCCAACCAAAATCAACCAAAATGCAATGAAACAAAAAACAGCAATAATTTAATACTGTAATAGATTAGATCATTGACATTATTTTCAATATCTACATGTCATTTCACAACTTCCCTAAAACCAACCCCCAACTTGAGAACTAATACATCAATACATGCAAATATAATCTTAACTTGTAAGATGTTATAGGAGCTTTACTAAATATTTCTTTACCTGTATACAATTGGTTGCAATTTTTTATCCAGTGTACACATAGTAGGCTACATATCTGTTTAGATATTGTTATGCTTTATGATGAAGTACTTATATAGATATAATGTAAGGTGAAATAGGCAACCAGCCTCCTATTCTGCTTTTACAATCGTAGAGGCTGGCCAATCATTAGGGTGTTTAAGTGGCTACGTTTCCACTGTGGCTGATCTACGCACACCTCATGAACGCCCAACACTGCCTTGATGTGTTCTGAGAACCAGACACTTGAATTATTATGGAACAATGTGTGCCTTTTCTGCATTAATTTATGGTGGAAATTTATATTTATTTAAAGGAATATATAAAATACAGGAACCCTGATAATTCAAAATGTTTGGAATATAATGCAGTAAGGGTTATCAAACATTGTATAATGCGTTCAAATGATCTGGTAGGCATATAGGCCTATTTCATATTTTCAACACAAGGCATGCTTTCCTCTTCTGTCCTCTTGGGTGGGGTGGGGGGTGAGTAAATATGCATGTGACATATTCATGTCAATGATAAATTGATACATTTTTATTTAATGTATTAACCGCTTGACTTTAAAAGCTCATATGCTCATGTTAAAAACGTTCTGCACATTCAAAACATCTGCGTTTTGGTATGATCTTCTGGGCTAAACTATAGCTGACTTTAAACAATAATCGTCAACTACACATTCTGACAATAACTGTTTAAAACATTGATCAAATCTAATGGAGAATGTCAAAATCACTTCGAAATCTCGGCTTGAACTATAGAATTCCGGTAGCATCTAGAGTCCCCCCCTTGCATGTCTGGCAGAGCTTGTAGCAAGTGAAGGTTGCAAATAGTACGTCAACGCCAAATGCTGTATGACTGGGGTGCACAATATCCGGAACAAACATAACATCCTGAACCAATACTCCATTGGGGAGAAAGCCTATTATAGGTTACGGCTACACTGTCAAGCGGTTCAATGAGCAGTTTATATGGGCTACTCTGAAATTGCCGGACAGCCCCAATACATCGTTCATGTTTTTATGGGGGGGTGGTGGGGGGAACAAATACACTTGCTCTACATATTGAGGGGGACGCATCCCTTGCATATCCCCTGAAATGCCTTTGCATGATCCTATGCTTGGCTTGAAAAGGTTTCATAGTTAGAATAGATTGCACCACGCAGTAGTAGCATTTATGTCAAAGTGCTACATTTCACGTTGTTAAACCACTTATAACATCACTGTAATATTGTAAAATTTGTGTCTGAGTTCAAACTCAATATGCTGAAGAACTGTTCTGCCAAATACAGCTAATCTTTTTTCTCGTTAGTAGGCTATTCATACTATGTTCTTTCATGAATATAATCCGATTCTGTTTTGAAACTGGAGCAGTGTGAATCTCTCATATAGGCTACACATGCATCTACCAGTTTGTACAGTATGCTTGGAAAATAAGGCCGTGAACCAATACAGCCTACCTTATTCATTACTTATTCACCTTTTGACAAAAGGATTGGACAGTTTTTCTAAACCATTGTTATCTGTGCACATTGTATCAATCATTGAGGACATATAGTTTTAATGAGAGAAGACGCAAGGTATTATCATTACCAACCATTGAGGTGATGATGGCTAGATGGAGCTGGAAAAAGCACACTATAGCAAAGTTTGGCCTATAGGCTTCAACCTGAGTTAACCTGACATTTGCTGTCATTTTACAGCTATAAAGCACTTTTTGTACTTGACAATATTGTAGAGCGGGTACAGGAGTAAAGGCCAGGCTTGTTGGGGGTACAACCTGCCCCATAATCATATTTAACGGATATAATTTAGCATCATTATTATGAAAGCTGCTGTATGTATTATTGAGTGAGCTAGCTAAAACTGACTGAAAGAGAGAGTGCAATTTTAAATCCACCCCTTCCTCTGCTCCCTCCCACTGGAGCCCATTGGTCGTCCATTGCAAAGCTCCATTGGCAAACCTGTGCAGCTGCATGTGCATTCATGTGATTGACATGCAAGATAGAGTCACCACACAAATCAGGGAAAATTGGCTCCGATTCCTTCAAAATGTTCAGGAGGCAGCCAAAAATACAAATCGACATACGCAGAGAAGTGCTACCAGCCGTGCAGATGTTCTCACAGTCTCACTGGCATGTGCCTGGAAGCTGACGGTTGCCTATGGCATTTCAACCAAACGTAAACCCCGCCTTTTAAGAAGCGCGCCTTCTTCTCTCTCTCTCTTTTGATTAAAGTAACAATGACATGTTCCCCTCGCAGATACATAGCCATCGTCCACCCCACGTCGGAGAGGAGGACCATCCCGTGGTCCATCGTGGTAAACCTGCTGGTGTGGCTGGGCAGCTTCTTGCTCAGCGTGCCCGTCATGATGTACGCCACGGTGGTGCGCGAGCAGCATCTGCAGATGTGCATGATGCTCCTGGACGGGCCAGAGGACATGTACTGGTACACCCTCTACCAGTCTATCCTGGGCTTCGTCGTGCCACTCGTCGTCATCGCCACCTTCTACTCTCTCACCCTCTACCACGTTTTCCGCTCCATCCGCCGCGTGAAGCGCAAGCAGTCGGTGTGGGCCAAGAGGGCCACCAAGACCGTGCTGATGGTCATCGCCCTCTTCCTGATCTGCTGGTCTCCCTACCACGTGATCCAAGTGATCAACCTCGGCATCAGCGCCCCGACCAGCGCCTTCATCTACGCCTCGTCAGCATTTGCCTCAGCTACTCCCACAGCTGCGTCAACCCCCTCATGCTGCTCGTCTTTGCGCAGAACTACCGTGAGCGCCTCTGCCGGCGAAACGCGCTGACCAGCTCACAGCACTCGTCCAAGACCACGGTGGTCAGAGCGGACGGCTCCAGCCAGGCTAACGACCCCGGCTACCGCTGCACTGTCATTTGAACGCACACCGTACCTCACTCTATGCTTTCACGCACGCGACAAAAGAGGGAGACTCTGGCGTTTACGCTCGTTCCTGACTTTATTGGCTTGATAGTTTGTTTCAGAAACGCGTGCAAAGCTGCCTTCACTCTGCTCAGTGTTTGCATCAAATAGGCCTCTAGTCTACTTTCGCCCCCCCTCCCTCGTAGTCTTTCAACGGCCACTTGTCTCGTCGATGTTAATCGCCAGCTCTCATTGAAAATGAATGGCGGCCGGTTGCTTTGTGTGTGTGAAGGCAGGGTTGAGCGGTGTCTGTTAACGTTGTTGCTTAACAAGGCTGCGGCTTCAAGGTACACTCTCTTTGGAAACCAGACTAACCCCACTATGCACCTTGTTGCATAGTGGGGTTTCAAAACATAAACAGTGAGGGGTTCTGTTGGAACTTATACAACACAATCGGTGTTGTATAAGTGTACGGAACCTTTTAAATTAGTTGTTTTACTGTTCATGGAAGCTCATGTTCAACACAGCCCTGCTCAGTCTTGTGTTATGTTCATGATGTAATTGATACTGCCTACTGAGTATAGACAGACTCTTAACTGTGTGTCTCATTAAGTTATGTGTTTAGCGGAGTGCATTCGTCTCATATCCCCCCAGTCACAGATACATTAGGATTCCTCATCTGGCCTTTGACTCATCAGGGCTGGGAGAGGGTGGAATAACTCTTACTGAGTGAACAAAACACAGAGTCACTGCTGGTGATGACATGACTACCTGGATGCTCCTAAGCAACAACAACAGAACAAGCATCAGTATATTACTGTAACTGGTTGAGGAGAAGTGAGCTGTTATGGTGTTACTTTGTGGTGTGCAGTGATGTTGCGGCAAATGTACCTGGGATTCTGTTATTTGACGTTTTGTCTTTTCAAGTCATTTGTCACACAGATACAGTATATTCCATATAGTGTCAGCTGCCACAGGCAATGCAGACATGCGTCATGTTCATCTGCCAATAAATTTAAGAATTGTGCCATAACAATTTACATAGTCATTTAAAACTATAACTCTAAATGTTTTCACAAACGCCACTTAACAATTGTAATTGCAGTTGATGTTAATTTTGGCTATAAAATGTTTTCCAAGGCACTGTAGCACTAAATGTGATACAGTACTGTATCTATGTTGAGTGAGTTGGATGACTTTTTATGGTTCTGCCTTTAACAATTAGACTGTTCTGAGCTGTATTTAGACATTGTTTTAATTGGACACAATATTGCTATATACTCAGTATTTTCTATGTTAAGTATTCGCTGACCAAATAAGGATTTAAAGGCTTGCACAGTAAATGTGTATCTAAAATATCGTCAAGAGAATAGCAATTTATATGTAACGATTTGACTTGCTATATGAACTTTCCATTTTAATTCTGTCACCCATTCATTGTCAGTGGATATGAGTGTATTATCACTTCCATTCTGGACAGGTGAATGTGCAATCCACAATAGTAAATACCAATGTCCCTTTAATCATTCCATAATAAACACATGTATAGTGACCTGCATCTGCAGAACCCAAGTGGGAATAAAGCAATCACATCTGCAACAAGCAATCATTTTCAAATCTATTTACAGATTTAAAAGCAGCATTCACATTTAAACACTGTCCAAGATGTCAGTTAAGGTTAATAACTAACAGTTTTGTATTGCATTGTTGCTGTTGTGGATATAGTTGTGAACATTACCACAATAATGGCATCTATTAAAATGGCAGACCAGCTATCACAAAAAATCTTGAAAAGATGATAGGTTACCATCAACAGAACGTGTTGATGGTAACTGCCACCACATATCTATTTTCATATACCTGGAATATTGGTTCACTTGGTAAGAACAGTTACATGATAAAACCACAAATAATTACATGCCTAGCCATTACTCCTAAAATAACCATGATATCAACAGAAAATAAGAGTATATGGCAACAGAAAGAAGGAATGGGTTTGGGAATCTAACAACTGAGTGCTGCCTTGAAGTCAATGGCCGAGACAGAGCAATAAAAATACTGAAATTACTGAATCATATTCAATATGATATGACATTATTTAATTTACAGGAATTTAATTTAGATGGTTCAACAAGAAACACATTCTCCTACCAGGGAAAGATCAGTATGTGCGTACCATAGATCAGCCAACAGAGAAACAATCTTTGTTTTTCTTTGTGAAATGTTTATTTTGGGTTACTACGTGAATCACATGCAACTGTATCCAACTGTATCTTGAAAGAGAAGGAAAGTATAATATATTTTCAGTATATCTAAAATAAAGTAAATATATAAATAACAGCATCTTGTTCTGGTTTGATATTGCACTGAAATGGATGTCAGCCTTTACTAATCTCTGATTAGATTTCATAATTAGTTATGTATCAATAAATCAATCTTTATTTATATAGCACTTTTCATACAAATTCATGTAACACAAAGTGCTTCACACTACGTCAT